>QANY01007055.1:126271-239651 GCA_003255025.1 Datisca glomerata | reverse complement strand
ATTCTAAACAATTCCTGTTTATCTTCTTCAGAAATTTTTAATTGGTTAATTTTATTCTTGACTTGACAAGTATTTGAAAGGTGACCTTTCTGACCACATTTGAAACACGTAATATTAGTCTTATCAAATTTTTTATTAAACCTTTTTCTTGAATAATTTTTATTCCCAGAAAAGTTTTTATTCTTAGAAAAGTTTTGATCAGAATTTTTATTCTTATGTTTGTGGTAATTTTTCCTATAGGGCTTATGAGACCTTTTAGGGTCTAAATGAGAATGTTTTCTATTTTTTTGAGAAGGGGCAATAGAGGGTAAGCCGTATTGCTCACAAAAATTACCTAACTCATATTTAGCAGTTTTATTTTTTTTTTTTAATTTGTTTGTTGATTTTCATATCAACACACATCTTTAATCCTTCCTTTTGTATTATAGTAATTATGGTTCCATAGGTTAGACTATCATAGTCTATATTTCCTAGGTCATTACTAAGGACTGTCCTTATCTTATGGGCAAAAAAATTGGGTAATCCATTTATGATTTTTTCTTTCCAAAAGGATTGATTACTATCATCCCTTGACATTATTCTGGATAAGAATATATTCTTATACCAATTAAAATCACTTAATGTTGGACACCTAAGATTTGTTAATTGATCATGTATACGCGAAGTAATATTACTTGGCGTATCAATGAAATGTTCAATTATAAGGACGCCCCGGTAAGAAATGAAGGGCAGCAGCTCAAGAAATAAAAAGCCCAACTGTCTTCTCCAACTCGGCCTCCCCCATTAAGAGTGGATGAAGCGGTCTCCTTTTTAAACGGCCAACGCCAAGATGTAACAGATAACTAAGATCGTGTACTCAGTGGCATTTTTCAAATAAAAGGAGATAATCGACTCTTCCACAACCTACGATGAAGGATTAAAAATTGATGACTGGTGTGACAAACCACACCAGTCCAGATTAAAAAGTGATGATTGATGCGACAATCTAGCCCACCAGTCAGGATTAAAAAGTGATGTCTGTCGAGCACTACAACTCACCAAATGTGAATAAGGATCTAGCCGGAGCAGGCATGCCATGTCTGTCGAGTACTCTAGCTTGCCAGACGGATAAGCAGGTCGATGGTCATTCCTAGTTGAAATATAGAGCCCTGCATCAATCCTCCTCAGCAGAAATTTGCCGACTCTCATGCCCTGAATCACTATGTTGTCTTGTAAGCCAAGTCAGAACCTGAAGCCCCGCTGAGAGGGTAAGGGTGGTCACAAAATCCCTTACACCAGTTCTCGACAAGATTAGGCTTTACTAGTGAGGCATGTGAGTGTGTCTCCCTCAAGCTCCCATATGAAGTGGACGAACTCACAGGAGTGAAGTAGCCAATAGTTGGCACATTGCCCAAGGAATAATCCATGGGAAGAACTTGAAAGCTGGAGTGGTCAATCATTTTCCCACCAGGGCATCCGGGAAAATTGGTTCAGATAAATTGACTTTTGTCCACGAACAGAATGTACAGCTCAAGGGGTCCCACCATTAAGGAAAATATGAAGATCACAAATAAGGACGCCTCGGTAAGAAATGAAGGGCAGCACCTCAAGAAATAAAAAGCCCAACTGTCTTCTCCAACTCGGCCTCCCCCATTAAGAGTGGATGAAGCGGTCTCCTTTTTAAACGGCCAACGCCAAGATGTAACAGATAACTAAGATCGTGTACTCAGTGGCATTTTTCAAATAAAAGAAGATAATCGACTCTTCCACAACCTACGATGAAGGATTAAAAATTGATGACTGGTGTGACAAACCACACCAGTCCAGATTAAAAAGTGATGATTGATGCGACAATCTAGCCCACCAGTCAGGATTAAAAAGTGATGTCTGTCGAGCACTATAACTCACCAAATGTGAATAAGGATCTAGCCGGAACAGGCATGCCATGTCTGTCGAGTACTCTAGCTTGCCAGACGGATAAGCAGGTCGATGGTCATTCCTAGTTGAAATATAGAGCCCTGCATCAATCCTCCTCAGCAGAAATTTGCCGACTCTCATGCCCTGAATCACTATGTTGTCTTGTAAGCCAAGTCAGAACCTGAAGCCCCGCTGAGAGGGTAAGGGTGGTCACAAAATCCCTTACACCAGTTCTCGACAAGATTAGGCTTTACTAGTGAGGCATGTGAGTGTGTCTCCCTCAAGCTCCCATATGAAGTGGACGAACTCACAGGAGTGAAGTAGCCAATAGTTGGCACATTGCCCAAGGAATAATCCATGGGAAGAACTTGAAAGCTGGAGTGGTCAATCATTTTCCCACCAGGGCATCCGGGAAAATTGGTTCAGATAAATTGACTTTTGTCCACGAACAGAATGTACAGCTCAAGGGGTCCCACCATTAAGGAAAATATGAAGCTCACAAATAAGGACGCCTCGGTAACAAATGAAGGGCAGCACCTCAAGAAATAAAAAGCCCAACTGTCTTCTCCAACTCGGCCTCCCCCATTAAGAGTGGATGAAGCGGTCTCCTTTTTAAACGGCCAACGCCAAGATGTAACAGATAACTAAGATCGTGTACTCAGTTACATTTTTCAAATAAAAGGAGATAATCGACTCTTCCACAACCTACGATGAAGGATTAAAAATTGATGACTGGTGTGACAAACCACACCAGTCCAACTCTCTCTGTGCTCTCTCTCGTAGCTACCTCTCTCAGCTTTGTCTCGTCGTTGGCTTTCTCTCGAAGCCCTTTATCTCAGCTCTCTCTCAAAGGTCTCAGTCTAAGCTCTGTGGTTTTTGTTTACCAACGTGAATTCCTCACAATCCCAGCTTCTCTTTATTTCAAGTAAACCCCTAATTCCATGTTATGCTTTAAATTTTTTGTGATGGGCTTTTAAAATAGTTTACTATGTTGAGATCTGTTACAAAATAAGCAAGTAGTTTATGTTATATTCATTTTTTAATCTCTGCATGTTTGTTTTCATTGGTATTATTCAGAGCGAAAAATAGATTCTCTCCCGTGCCCCTACAGTTGCTGCCGAAAACTATCAGACGGAGAAGAAAATTTATTTTATGCCATTTTTCTTTCTAATTTATTAATTTCTAAATTTTTAAATATTTTTTCAATATCGTTAATATTTGAAAATTCATTTATTGCAGATGATACGTAAGTTGATTCTGATCCATGACTATCTGAGTCAGTATTATCGTCTTGGTTAATTACTTTTAATTCTTAAAATATTTCATCAATTGTTTCAGATTTAGAATCTAAACTATTATCTTGGTTAACAACCTTAACAGAGGAAGATGACTCAGTAGATTTATTTTTTAAATCCTGAATCATTTTATCAATTTTTTTTATTAATTGGAATAATTTTTAAAGTGGTTTTTTCTGAAAGATTTATTAAGGGTTTTTCTTTCAGGGTTTCACTAGACTTAGGTTCATTGAGAACATCAACCTTAGTTTCAATTTTGTCTAACTGTTTTTCTACTGTAATTAGACTCTGGTTAGTATAGTTGAGTTGTTCAACTACCTTTTTGTTTGGTTCTTCTTCCTTTGCAATTTTGAAAGGAGAAGCAGTGATTAAAGAATTTTTATGATTAATCATAATTTTCTCAGGAGGAGGATGACTAGTAGAAACTACACTAGAGTCTTCCTTAACCCATTTATACTTTGAAATTACTTTGATATTTCTTTCGTAAATATCTTCAACATAATCTAGAAAAAATATATCAATTTTAAATTGTTGCATAAATGCATTCCATTTAGCAAGTATGACTTTTCTTTGATCCATATTATATGAATCTCTAAATCTATTACGTCTATCTAGATTATTTGGGTCATTATTGTGTTGGGCTAGATCTTCCCAATCTGGATTATACTCTTGGCTCAAGGTTCCTATATTGAGAACTAAGAGTTGAGGATTGACAGAATTAAGGCTTTCTTGGAAATCTGATCTAGTGGGTGCTTCAATTTCATCAGACTGTTCAGACTTATTATCAAAGACTGACTGACTAACTTGAGAATTTGTGGCTATGTCTTTAAGTTTTAAATTTTTAATTTGTAATTTCTTTAATTCTTGTTTTAAGTGTTGAATCCTAAAACTTTGATTATTAACAACGGATGATTCAGAAAAGGAATTTCTAGGGGTACTAGACTGACTATATTCTCTAATTTGTGGATTAGAAGATGATTGAAAGTTAATTTTTACAGTACCATCCATGTACTGCTGGATGTAATCTACATCTTCAATTGGTCTTTGAATTTGGGTCGGTTGACTTTCATTAGTTAAAAGCCAATCTGTTGGTAAATTAATTTCAGTCCACCTAATTGTTTTAGGAACTCTAATATTTACATTACTTTGACTAGATTGTATCAATAGGGTTTGATTGGACTCCTATTGATGGCTTGGAAGTTCATATTAGTTTTGGTTACTTTGTAATGTATTCTAAAAATTAAAGCTAGAGACTGGGTACCTTCTAGGACTTGGTAACCACTAGTTTTAAAATTTAAAGTTAATGATTTTAAAATATGAGGATATGCTAAACTAACAGACAGATCAAGAAAACAATCAAAATGAATTGGACCATTACAAAGTGAAGATTCAATTAAACCTAATATACTATCATTAAAATTTGTAAATCTTGCATCTCGCAAGGCTAATAAGACAGAGGTATTTAGGCCTCTTCTCGTGAGTGGTTTCACTCCAATCTGAACTTAACCAAAATGAAGGAAATTATATCCTTCTTGAATATGATGCTTTATTGCATCAGAGGAAACTAATTGACATGTTTCATGCTCTTTTCCAAGAGCATATATTTTTTCAATTATTTTTATATGATGCTGAGGCTTGAAAGAAGCAACAGACCATGTTGATTTATAGATATTTTTATTGGAGATTTTAGTTATATTCTATACCATATGATCTACTTGATCATCTGTTAATTCTATGTGTTCATCATTTATTATGTCAGGTATTGAGGTTATTGTTGACCTATTACTACTAGAAGAATGACTCCTAAATAATCTACTCATTGCTTAGTTAACTAAATTATTCTTATTATTGAGAATTTCATGTTGTATTTTTTGTTACTAACCTTGTGGTGACTTCTACAACCTTCTATTAGGCTTCACTCTTCTCCCTTTCGCCTCTACAACCACCCTACCCTCAAGATTTATGTATTTAAGAGGTCTTACCTAGGTCCCTGAAGCTAACCAAATAGAAGCTGATACGTCAGCCTCTGATAAACAGATTCACAGATTAGGTAAATAAATAATACAGAAAAATAATCAATTGTAAGAACAACCTGCCACTTGGGCGGAGAGTAAGATTATATATAAGTAATTATTCATGTAAGTAAATAAGTAAACAATGTTATCAATAACCAGCCATAATAGGCGGTGAACAGTTTAATTAAGCAGGTATTGAAGTAGAAACAGTAAATGAACAGTAATTATCCCCACCAGATTTGACGATGATAGTAGTTCAGATATTCACATATATGTATTTTAATTTTGTAGAGAACGTGAGGAGAGAGAGGGGGGAAGCTAATTTACATTGGGCAAAGTAATTGACAAATCTCTCAATTAACAACACCAAGAAAAAGCCAAGTGTGTTTTATCCTATCTTTATAAGTTCCCTTTAACCAAATTGGTTTCTAGCAGAAAATAAGTACAGAATTGATATTTGGACATCTTTCCAAGACAATACAAAAGTGAAAATCATCAAAAGTTCAAGAATAGTACTCTTACCAATTGAAATAATTTTGCTAAAGTAAACATACTACCACCCTGTAGAGAGATAGATGGACAAGTGAAAAGACATTTAAATTGTCAATTAAATATAGTGCATATTTAATCAAACAAAAAACTAATTAAATATAGAGGAAATATTAGAGTTAACCTACATATGAAAAACATTAGAAAGTAGTTGTAGATGAGGTTACCCCTATATGAATGCACTAGATGTTGGAACATCAAACAATGCCCTAGACAGTTCATTGGTTTCAGTCTAAATTCCTGCTTTTCGATATGCACTAGTTATTTAATGATCTAAAAACTCTATGATATTCTAAAAAAATTCCCACAAAAATAAGTAGTATACATGCTAAAACTTATAAATCTCCTCTACCAAGAAAAAAATAACCCGACAATTTACAAAATTTAGAAACACGTTTGCGTACACCAAAACTCTTAATGCATCTTTTGATCTTGGTATTGAATGGAATTAAACAAAACCTATTAATTTAATGTAAATCCAGGATCCATGAGGGAGGAAGAACCAACTTCCTAGGCTGAAATTCATAAAAGATGCAATCAAGGGATATACTACAAATTCTTAACGCAGAAATCCACTGTAATAAAAGCATTTTAGGTACCTAAGTGGATGACAAAAGAAAAGGTCTTATTTTGTACTCAACAATCTGTGGTCATCCTTCTTTGATTCTTCCAGCATATTAATGTATTCCTACAGAAAGTGGTTTAGAAGAAAGAATGCAACTCAACACAGTTTAAGAAACCATATTTCAAAACATATCCCCTTCATCTATTAGAAGACTCATTGGATTTGTACATATATACCCTTCTAACTGTTTTGCAATTAATTCTTTGTGCTAGTTAAAGCATGATGATTCTTAAATGCATACAACATATCGAAGTGCCTTCTACTTGGTCAAAGTCATTAACTTTGTTACTCTCAATTCTATTCCAAAGTATATCGCATTATAAGAAGCACATCACATCTTGTTAAAAAATGCCATTCTTTTCACAGTCTTAGTTACATGGCTGAGGAAACAAAAAAAAGAGTATGTGAGTGCTATAATGCCAAAAAGGGCCGCACCAGACAGTAGTGAAATAGAATATTACAGGCAAAGAAGGAATCATATGGTAAGAATGATCAAGTCTATAGTATACACTTCATACTTCAGTTATTCTATATAACCTTAAATCATTGAACCAACTCGCTGGCGGTTCTAAGATAAAAACAATAATTCACGACCGAACTATGATGATTTATGAAACAATGTTTCTAGTGAAGGTGACAACAACATCATATAGTAAGAATGATCAAGTCTGGCAAATTTTCATGCATTAAACAAGGAGTAAATGACAATCAGATCTAACCAAATAGTTGCTTAAAGTGATGTTAACTTGATGAATAGAAACTACAACAAAGCAAAAAAATCGAGCATTTCAGAAATCAAAACCATTAGAAATGAACTTTTTCACATTTTCTCTCTGGACGAACAAGTGAATTAGAGAGAAATTAAGTAAAGATAGTTTGTTACAGCGTAAAAGCGAAAAGGGTTTGTTCAAAAGGGAGATTGAGAAACGAGGAAATGATGGTGAGATCCTTTTAGAAACACATGAGGAGGAATAAAATTCCTCAAATATAATTATCATCGAAAATATACAGTTTATGCCTCGATATTTACAAACAAACATCGATAGTAGCTTAAAAGTAAGTGATCCAAGCAAGAAACAACACTGAGGTAGACTGAAAGGAGAAATGATAGTTCATTCTACCCACACACTATTTTTCCAGTATCCAACATACAGTCTAATCAAGAAGATCCAACACATGACACAAGATTCAATTATCATATCAAGGACAACATATAACACATGGCATAAGATTCAATTATCATATCAAGGAAGTGTCATAGATTTTATTACAAAAGCAGTTTGACAGCTCCATTCACTAAGATTCGCTATAGGTTCTAAATGTATGAACAACACCAAAGCAAAAATAAGATAACACGCTACAGTGATTGGGTATTGGGACAAGACAAACAACCGAAGCATAGTCCCCAACGTTCAATTCATTTCATCCATGGATGTAACTTGTAAAAAAAATATCGAGCAGCTGTTCAACACCCCCCCCCCCAATCCACTCCCGTGTAGACAGATATTTCACGGATTTTCAGTCTTGAAGTCTACATTTTGCAGAAATCAACACTTGATCTATGCTCAATCAATTCAAATAGGCATTTAGGCAAGAAGAGACTATAACAAATGTGAGGCAATCAGGGCAAGAAAGGACAAACTCTAAAGCAATTTCATTGCAGACAGCTCTAAAATTTTTTAGGATTGTCAAAGAAATATGGAAGAAATGACAAACTCTAAAGAAATTTGCTGATTGAAGCTCCAGAAATAAGAGAAAACGACAACTGCAAAGTTGTCTAATTTGCCTCCAAATTTTTAATCTCTCATCAATTTCCTGAAATAAAGCAAATAATCAGCTAAATATATAAGAAACATAACTTTTGGACAACATGTAAGCAGATCTTAAAAGTAAGTTACTTGATAAAACTTCACTAGTACTTATCTCGAGTGAGCTCTAGATTAACCAGTTACATTTACAACTCAAATAAAAATATTGAATAAATTGTTTACAGTAAGAAGATTCTAACTCCACCTCATCGAGACATGCATCAATCAGGACAAAATGATACATTCAATGTTCTAACTGATGGTTCTAGAGGTTATGGAAGATTCAAGATTTTGTTTGGAAAATACCAGAACAGTGAAAAAGTCATTAGAAGAATAGATGAAGCGAGGAACTGTCCTCTCCGCTTCTAACACAATAGTTTGGAGCTGCAAAGAAGAAGCACAATTCTACAACACTAAATATTCACATTCCAGCTATAGATTAATGCTTGCAGAACTAATTAACTTACCAACAATCAGAATGTAAACCATAAATATATTGAACAAACAGACGTTAATCAACTTACTGATTACAAAGAACCCAGATAAGAAATCGGGGGTTTTAATTTCAAAACTTACTACATGCCTAGAAATCGGGAACACAGACCCTAATCAACTCAGAAAAATTCAAAGATCACAAAATCGGACGAAAATCACTAAAATTAGACAAGAACTTAAGAATGAAACTCTAACCTCTAGTTCTGAGCTGCGAAATCGAAGTAGCAGAGAGTTGGGAGTCAGAGCTGCGAGGGAGAGCTTGCTGCTGTGATAGAAACATGCGACAAAGCTAAAAGAGAGAGCTTCGTGAAAGATAGCTGAGAGATGGAGAGAGTGGTTCTCGAGACGAGCTATTGTGAGCTTCAAGTGTGAGCTGCGAGAGAGCTCCAGTTGGCGAGAAGGGCATATATGTGAAAGAGAGAGCTACTTTGAGAGACGCGGGTTAGGGAAGGAAGTTTTCATTTGGTAAAGAGAGGCGCGAGGCTTCGTGAAATTTCATTTGGCACTTTAATTTTTTATTGCATTTTTCTTTAAAACGCGGTGGTGTTGTGCTATTACAACACATAATTGTTGTAGTGAAAATAAATTAATATGCTAGCTTGCTTTATTTCTATTTAGTGAATGAATAAAAAAACTAGATTTAGCAAATACAACTTATGTACATTTCTACTAGTAATATATTAAAAGGAGGAAGCAATGGAGAAACATTATTAGACATTTATGCCCTAACTATTTTTCTAATATTCCTAAATTGCCTATAGAAATTACATTTGTCACTTCCTTATTTGTTACTCCTAAATGAAAATGTTTTTCACTCTTCAATCGAAACCCTTCAGTTCTAAGTATAATGTAAGATAGCCTATGAATTTCTTTGGGTACAAGTACCCACCTCCTCACTTGCTGACCTCTTTTAGAAACTCATTCAAAAAACTCTTCATGATCCCAGTCCCCGTTTCACTTCACATTTTTCAAACAGTGCTTACGACCCCTATTACGAAGGTAAAAAGAATGAAAATACTATTATCAATTCACCACAACTCTAGTAAAAAACATTAAATCAATAAAACATTTAAACTTCCTAAAATACTCATGAAAAACCAATAATATACATGTTCTCGATGAGCTCAACACGTAAAGAAAGGGTAATATTTGCTTATGGTTCAAAATAATTTGTGAAATTAAGTCCTTAAGAGTAAAATATGATGAACTTGAATAAGTAAAGTACTAATTTTCAACATTACTGGTTATATACAATAACATATGGAATATGACAGTTAACATAAACTATGATTGTAACTAAGAGGTGTAACACATAAGTTAGACACAAAAAATAGGAGTGCAACTGATACTCCAAAGAGTGCAATCATTCACATTCAATATCAAATAGTGCCAGCCTAACGCTGAGTACAATGTAAGATAGCTTGTGAATTTCTTTGGGTGCAAGTACCCACCTCCTCACATGCTGAGCTCTTTCAAAAACTCATTCCAACAATACCTCATCTCCAAAAAAACTCTTCATGATCCCAACCCATGTTTCATTTCATAATTTTCAAACGGTGGTTCCAATCCCTATTAAGTATGTAAAAAGAGTGAACCTATTATGATCAATTGACTACGACTCTAGTCAAAACAACATTTAATCAGCAAAACATTATGTAAACTGCCCAAAATACTCATGGAGGCCAACAATATACATGTTCTGAATGAGCTCAACACATAAAGAAAGGGTCATATTTGCTTACGATTCAAAATAATCTATGAAATCAAATGTAAAAAATTACAATATGATGAACTTGAATTAGTACAGTACTAACTTTAAACATTACTGATTCTAGACAAGAACATGAATATGACAGTCAACATAAATTATGGTTGTAACTAAGAGGTGCAATATGACAGTTGAACACAAAAAATAAGAGTGCAACTGGCACTACAAAGAGTGTAATCCTTCATTTTCAATATCAAACAGCGCCAGCCCAAGAACAACCACACATTTATCATCAACTAGTCAATACACATGTGTGATATACGTGTAATTAAATATATTATATTTTTAATTGTGATTATTACTTATTCATGTTGTGTTTATGTGAAGTGAATAGAAATATATAATATCATACTATTTATTTTCAATTTATTTGAATAAAACAATACAATGTTATATTGTTATTATTTGTATTTGTTGATATATTTTGCTTCAACCATGTCATACCACATCATGTATATTACCAGGAAAAAACTTAAGATCTTCATTTGTAATAGAATTATTCTCTCAAAAATGAAAAGACAAAATGATGTCATTAGAATTATATTATTTATTTCATATTTTATTTTAAACTTTGATCTTTCATTTTTTGTTTGTATTGCAAACTTAATTTTTCATTTGTAAATCTTGCGTACTATATTTATACAATTACATATTATTTGTTTCCATCATAACAAGTACTTCTCAACTTAAAAAAGTAGTATCGTTTCATCGCTAAAAAGTGATGATGTTTCACTTGAAAAAATGGTATTTTTACAATTGATTTGTAATTCAGATCTACAAAAAAATTCAGGGAATTAAGCTTCAAGCAAATCTGTACAATGAAGCCATTGATAGGTTCAAAGAAAACTTAGAGAAGGAAAAACATACCTTAACTCAAATGGTAATGTTAGACATGTTAATAATAACTTCATGAATGTGAATGAAGCTATAGTACTATCATTGACATTGAAGTTTGAGGTTGAAGAAATTGATGAACCTCTTGAGATGGATATGCAGAAAAATGAAAAATCAACATCCAGAAATTGTTTGAGGAAAAAATTGATAGATATCATTTTTCAAGTATAAATACGCTGAGATTTTATTAAAATAAATACTTACCTTCTCTTAGTATATGTACTTACTATTTATATATTTTCTAAAGGTGCATGCCTCTTATCTTTCAAGCTGAAGAACAAGGATAGAGTAGCAAAGAAGAGGGATCTTATTCTTCTAAATGAAAGGTTATTGTTTTGAGTTTAAATTATTTTTAGAAAATAGATGAAATTGAATATTAGTTGGACGTGATTTCATCCTTTTACTTATCTTAAGAAAAAAGATACAATCAAACTGGCTTTGTGGGGAGACTTGACAGAATATGAAAGAATTATATTAGAAGAAGTTGTAAAAGAAAAATATATTATAATCACTTAAAAATTGAGAATTGTCTTCTTCGAAGGTAACCAAAAGAAGTACCAAAATTTATATATTTATTTTTACATATTAAACTGATATTAATATAACTTTAAACTGATGTTAAACTAATATTAAACTGATGTTGACTTCATTAAGATTTTCATATCAAACTACTTATAATTGTCAACGAATATATATCCATGAATAGGTGAATTCAATCTATCAACTACAAATATAAGCTTTGCTGCTAAAAAATAAGTATTCCTGGAAACTATTATTTGTATATGTTATTGAGATAAATCTACTAATACTTTCAATAATATCTACTTATGTAGCATTGAAGCATTAGTTAGCGTCAATGGTTCAACTCTGTATTCTACACCAAGAAAGGGACTTATAAGCACCTATTGTATATTTAGATGGTATCATTTCAGGCATAGTTGATAAGCTATTTTACGCTTTCCATGGTACATTAATGAAGACCCAAAACAAGGACAATCCCTGGTATGAAAAGTGTAGTTTATGCAATGGAAGAGTCTATCCACAAAGAGATAAAAATACTATTTTCTGCTAAAAATGCAACAACGAGGATATATCATTTATTCAAAAATATTTACTTTGAACAATTATTTCAGAGGTTCATGTGGAAGCTTCTGTTACAATATTTGATGCAACATAGTTTGTAATCGGATGTGATGTTTTAGAATTCTCTAAAGATCCATGGAGTACTTTAATGAGTAAATTGCATGACTCTAAATAAATCTTTGCTTTCAATCTGGAAGTTTATCATTTGGTATCTTACTTTGCTTTAGTTTTCTCTCGGCAATTCGTAGACAAAATCAAAGAGAGAAAAGTAACTACTATAAGAACTTATTGATAGAGGAAAATAAAGAGTTCAAGTTCTTGGTAAAAAATGATGAGAAAGGAAAATGAGAAAGAGCACAAAAGCAACTAATTGCACTGGAAGTCCACAATGTGGAAGCAACACGAGACAACCTTTTCAAGAATAAAGTAAAAAAACGTGAAAAGAAAATTAAGCTAGAGAAGTGACAAATAGTTTGTAGTGTTTGCTAAATTTAGCATTTGAAACAACATTTAAGAATGTATCAAGCCAATTACTAATTATGCAGTATTTAGTTGTAATTTTTTTTACAAAAGTGTGATATAGTTGGTGATGTTTGGTAAGTTTATCATTTTAAACCACAATTTAAATTATATAAACACATTTACTATTTCAGTACTTAGTGCTGCACTTTACTATTATATTAGCTCACAATTGATAGCTATAAGAAACACGACTCTAAAATCGTCAATTTCTACATTCCGTTCATAAATGATTCAGTTGCGGATGTGCCCGATTTCGCTCTTTTAGTACAATTCTAAATGTATCGTGTAAAGAATAAGTCATTATCAAAACAAATCACACAACCAAAACCAAAAGTCTTTCACAAAATAATTACAATTACATCGAAGTATTTTATATTAATATTTGAAAGGCAGAAGTGAAAGACTTTAATTTGTTATAAAAAAAATTCATGTCTCCTAAATTAAAGTTAATATATTGATTACAATAAATTTGAAGAGTGATATAACTATTAATTCTATAAATAAGAAAAGCTAACCATAAATTAATACAATTGTTAGACAATAGTTGTTTTTATGTGGTGACAAAATTTAAACTTCTCAAAATTAAAACTTAAAAATATTCTAAAACAAGTAAGTCAGAAATCACTCCAAATAAAGTACTTCTTCAACCAAAACATTCTATTAGGAAACTCTATTCTAAAAGCCCAAAAAACATCCAAAAATGTGTAACACAAAATGGCCGTTCTCCGCACCATTTAGGAATGCAATTAATACGTCAAAAATACATTCCTTCATAATAAACAGAAAGTTGTTACCACTAATACTACTATAAAAGGGGGTTAGATGATGGATAAAACTTGTTATTACAACTCTATATTGACGTCTGACCGACTGTCATCTACTGGGCTTTCATCTTTAGTCATTTAAAAAAACCATCATTATAAGGTGGTACAATGATGGGAAATCCCATCAAAATAGGCATGTTGCGAAAAGGAGTTAGGTGACGGGGATTTCCCGTCAACAAAGGTTGCCGCGGAAAGGAGTAAGTTGACGGGGAATCTCCGTCGACAAAGGATGCTGCAAATGGTATTATATGACGGGGATTCCCTATTAGCTAATGTGCCGCGAAAATATGTTAGATGACGGGGATTCCCCGTCACTAAAAGGTGCCAAAAATTAAAAAAAAAAAAAAACCTTTCATCGAAAGGTAAAAACTACCTTACAATGACAATTTGCACACACGAATAATCACAAGTGAGCAATTATTTAAATGAAAACCTCTACTCATCATTTAAGATAATGCTAGAATGAGAAGAAATATAATTGCAAGCTAATTCAAGAACACATATTATCATACAAATTTAATAAAAATAAAGAAAACCCATTAGATTATAGTAAGAGAAGATCATACAAGGTAAATCCCATGTCTCCCACTTGCAGAAATCCACTTCGGGGATAGATTTAACAAGAGAGTCGCTACCGAGCAACTTGTTCTTCAAGAAGTGGCTGACCACAGCTTCTCATCAGTTAGATGGAATCAATATCCCACTATGTTTCAATCGAATTGCATCAGTTTTCCTGCTTTTCCAATTTCAATCACATCCAATTTCTAATTATATCAACATTGAACATAGCAAAGTTATGAAGTAGAAATCGACATGAAATACTTGACGTGGAACATCACACTTCTAAAACTAAAAGCCATTGTCAAAGTGATCCAGCAAATTCACCAGTTTCTTTCAAACAATCATTTTCATAACTCCAAAAACCAAGAATAAACCTTCATATGCGTAATTAATACTACCCCCAAAAAACCAACAAAAATAAAACAAGAAAGAAAAAGAAATAAATCCACAGCACTACATTCTCCACGACCATAAATTCAACTCAAAGAATTAAATCTGATAAAAGTCAAAAGCAAAGTAAAAAGAGATGAAAGTACAATTGCTATTGACAGTCAAAACTCTTTAGCAATTACAAAATGAAAAGGTTTATGTCAAGGAAAGCTTTTACAAACCTTGAATAAGCTACATACTAACTCTCAACATTACTTGTCTACATCACTGCTCAAAATTTAGAAGCAAACATTAAACAAGCATCCTTTTTACAGGGGAAACCAACAAAAAAACAATTATCATCATCAGTGCTACTTCAAAGGAAAAAAATGCGCACACGACGGATAATAATATAACTTGCAAGAAAAAAAGGAATTTGAAGAAAGAACAATACCATAGTACAAATAATAGTGATGCTTAATATTAGCTATAACCTCTACAAGAACACATGGTTATTTAAAAAGACAAGAAAAAAACAGAAATAGAAATGTAAACTAGTGCGTGGGTAACTAAAGTTGCAAAACAATTAGGTGTTGACAAATCAATAAGTTGTAGAGAAGTTGTGTGAGGAAATATGCAACATCATCCACGCAAACACAAAACTTAAATAATGATAATAAGGTACTTAATTATTTAGCCACGGAAACTGCACTACTAGTAGTGTCCTTATTTATAAAAAAAAATGGTCTAGGTGAACTCTTATTATTGGTTGTGCAATAGGTAAAAGGAAAGCAAATAAGGCCGACAAGGTAGATTAACATATTCTTCAATCATGTACACTAAGGCATAGATGCAATGATTTGTAACTCATATCGAGAATAATATACATAAGAAAGAGAGAAATGTATTAAAAGATAACAAAAACCCAGTTACACAAGCAAGACTTAGCCTACGTTCTTTATATTCAAGCCATTGGAATCTATATCCAAATCAAAATTCACTATAAAGCAACGAATTTAGTTCATGCTAAATACATTTTAGGACAAGTAATACACAGATATTGTTGTAGTGGCATGCATAGAGTCCAGTTAGCATCAAGAAATGATTAAATGGGCAGAAACAAAACAAAGATTTGCAACTAACATATATATGACATGACCGTTCTAAGATTTTACATCCTTAATCATTGAAAAGAGGTAGTTTTCAAGCTTTTTAACAAGGGCTCACATCAATTTTATCAGCTCTCCTTTACGTATATTCAAAATAAGAAGCCAAACTTTCTCTACTAAACTGATACTACAATAGAGCACTGACCTGCTTATTTGCAAAAATGAGGGCAGTTGCACCCTTCAACTTTTCTTCCTACCAAAGAATGAAATTATCAAACTAGATTTGTTATAATAATGAGGTTATATAACATGAGACTAATAACAAAAATGTAAGATTAATGAAACTAGTATAAAAGTGGAGTATACATCCTACTACCAGTAATTTATTATGTGGTATGGGAGACTTAAGAAAATAGAGAAGCAAAAACTTAAACAACACAAACAGGTCAAGAGAGAGTTGTTTACAACCTTACAGAGACAGGGGACTTGTGTTTCCACTTTCCACTTTACTAAAGCACAAATTGACCACACATGAATCGACATAAAGCATCAAGAATTTAAGGCCAATATTTTGTTGAAGTTTACCTCTTGACAAAACTTCCTAGAATTTACAGATTAGACCCACCTTCATCTATTTTTCAAAATGTTTGATATAAAATACCTAGCTTATCTAATAAAAACAAGGAGATCAACAAATAATTTTACCAAGTTCATTAATCAACTTAGTCAAATGCCTTTGTTTCGGTAACCATGGGTGTCACGGGCTTGTGCATCCGACTAACCCCACGAAACTCATGCATTGTGCCCTTAGAAGTTTTCCTACACAAGTCAGGGTAAATCACTGGCTTTAACACCAATGGGCAATGGCCTCAAGGAATTTTCATCCAAGAGAATTTGAACAAAGGACCTAGAAGGAAGTAAACCTCCAAGTCCAAGTTATTCACCACTTAGCTAAACCCTATAGGGTTCAAATACCAAATTACTTCTTAATTCTAACATGTTAACAGCCAAAATTGTACCTCTAGGATTGCATGGAACTCCTCTTTTGTTATCACCAACCTATCAGCATCGCTTGAATCAACGACGTAGATTATCGCTTGAATATTTGGAAAGTAGCACCTCAAATAAGGCCTGTGTAAAGTAAAACCTAATGATTAAGTACCTATAAAAATAATTGAGGTTCACCAAATATGTATAAAATTGACTTTGTAAGTATTTGGTGAACCCCAATACATATTTGGTGAACTACTGTACATACACTATAAGAAAAGCAGCCTATAATGACGGTCAGTAGTGCCTACGGTGACGGTTTATAACCGTTGGAAGAGATATAATGATAGTTAAAGAACCATCAGGATCGCTGCCGTCATGATTGAATCATCGACAATTTTGACAACCATAGGAGGAACCTCGCGACATAGATTCTACCATGATAGTTGTTTTGTCATTTAAAACGGTTTAACATCGTGGCAATTTATGTATTCTGATGATTTGCTTGAACCGTCGTGCTTACCAATTTTTTTACCTAATCTATAACGACCGTTTGAGAATCGTCACTAAAGATGGAGCATAACTGCAACGGTGTTAAAATCGTCTCTAATTTGTCCTCGTCCAATTTTTTACGACGATTCTTAAACCATCGTAAAAAAAACACTGCTTTAACAATCTCCTTATTCCTGCTTATTCTGAAACATTCCTGCATATTAACAATTTTAACATGGTATATATTTTCACAATAGTCAACAATATCATTCTATATATTTACAGAGTGTATAACTATAAAGCATCAAATTATTAATTAGACATCTAAAATATAATAGATTATCAATACAAATTATCCATTGAGTTCAAAGTATGAAAATTTGAAATAACAAAATATTTCATAAGTATTAAATAACGTTAAACACCTAAAGGTTACCCTAGTATTTACGAGAGTCTTGCATAAAATTTATAATTAAGCTTAGCAGGGAGCGTATCTCTAAACATTCAGCCAGCACCTGGTCATATTTCTCACGCATCTCTAAACATTCAGCCTCTAACTGAGGCACCCGTGCGTAGTGAGCCTCTAACTGAGGCACTTAAGCCTCCATCTCAGCTACTCGTGCATGTTGGGATTTCTCCATGATAATGCGAGAATACTTGAGATGGAGTTACCCCAAGTCCTAATGAACACGCTCGTGCAGGATGCTCTGGACCAATACTTATGAGAGTACGTCATTTGATGAAATTGGATCATAATCACCATCCGGAAGTTGACTCATGCGCTCTTTAAGTTTTGCCTATAATACAAAATTAAGATTTAGTATGAGAAAACATGTAATAACTATTTAAAAACTTAGTATTAATATTACAACTTATACTTACTACAACATTTGCAGTCTCTTTATTTATATAAGTTTCATCTTTCCGTTCATATGAGGCACAAAAAGCTCCGTTCCTGAGGGCTCTCTTTGAAACTCTTCTGTCTATAAAATGAGAACATATGATGAAATATACTTAAAATAAAATTGATTAAAACAATTATAAAGTTTAGAATTTACCATTCCTGCTCTTTTCGTTGGTATATTGGTACGTCCCCACGTATGAGGGTGTTTTAGTTTGTTCCGTGATCTTCTGTTAGTTGCAGCTTGCTTTTATATTCATGAAAGATAAATAAAAGTTAATTTATTTTACATATAATTAATCATAGATGTATAGTAAAAAATAATACATTTCCTTCTTCTGAGTATCATCTACGAATTATCTCAACAAAACTCTCTTTTTGAATAGCATCATTCCAATGATCTAATGCATCTTTCTTCATTACATATCTCACCATATATTCATTCTTTATTTTGCTCTTCTCATCCCTCCATCTTGCATTTAAGGATGTCAACACATATGCTTTATGACAATGACATTCTTCTATGGCATATTTTGACTACAAAAGATTAATATGTAACTATATATATATATATTGAATAATATTAGCGTCGATGACCTGACCTTGGGCATTGAAAGCCACATGTATTCTATCATCGCTTGATCTGGCTCATATAAATGCAACTGCTTTCATGCGCGTACGCCGCTTAGATGGTTCTATGGAACAAAATATTGAATAATATTAATGATAATTTAATGAAACATTATTTTACTATCTCAATTAACTTGAATAAGAGCAAACCAACCTTCTGTTTCCATATCCATATCATGATGTGGATTTGATCCTCCAGATTTGGTAGGAGAGTCAATATCCAATCAAGTATCTGAACATGATGATTGACGTCTCGACGAGGTCATGGTGTAATCCTGAACATGTTATCATTATGACTATATTTGACTTAGAAAATATTTTATAATCAAGAAAACATAAAAAGATACATGTTTATGAAACATTCAATCACATTATTCAGAAAAGTTGTTATCATGATCACTGTTATAATCATATGCCATGTCTTCAAAAGTAAAACCATCAACATCTACTCCAACTAAGTTCACTTCTTCTAGACTTTTTCAGTTGAGAACTTCGTCGTTATGATGGACTCCGGTGTCACTTTCCAACTCTAGTACTGCCATGTCATACAAATTTCTAGGCTTTGTATGGACAACTACATGTCAGTCTTTATCTTGTGGATCATCAACATAATATACTAAACGTACTTATGATACAAAGATAAATGGCATGTGCTTCAAATGCACCTCGGTATGGGTCAAATGCAAAAAATTAACAAGCGTAAACCCATATTCTTTACTCCAATACCTTCAGGAGGTAAATTGTATGGAATCAAGATTACAGGCCAAGTACTGTAACTCATACTCATGTTTCCGGATGGGTTAGAACCATCACTAGCTAACCCCAACCTAACATTATGTGGTTCTGAAGAAAATTCTTTAAAGTTATCATCCAAAACCTTCCAAGCATCTGAGTCAGCAGGATGTCTCAAAACATCATCCTTAGTGTGTCCCTCATGGTGTCATCTCATACTTTCAGCAGTGTTAGAGGACATGTATAATATTTGCAATCTGCATTTTAGAGGAAAGTAACGCAATACTTTGGCAGGTATTTTCTTCACTTTCTTCTTTCATTAGTACCCATCTTGAAATACCACAACGATCACATACTTGGTCTTTCTCTTTTTCTTTCCAATACAACATACAATCATTGGGGCACGTATCTATTTTGTCATACCTAATTCCTAACTTCCAAATCCGTTTCTTTGCTTCATAAAATATATTTGGAAGTTGAACACCCTTAGGAAATGCTTTATTCAACAATTCAAGAAGGGAAGAAAATGATTTGTCACTCAATCCATCAAGACATTTAATGTAATATAAGTTCACAATAAATGACAATTTTGAAAATTCTTCACATTCAGGATATAGTTGTTGATTATTATCTTTAACCAAATCATAAAAGTCCTTAACATCAAAATCATCCCCGAATTCATTCATTCTTTCCTCTACATCATCAACTGGTTGTTGTGATGGAATAGAGTTTGAATCATGTTCATTGTTCAATAAATTACCAAATGCATCATGCAACAAATCATGCATATCATTATCATCATCTTGACATGATAATGGTGTTCCTACATGTACCATATTATTAACAATGACTTCAGATGACATACCAATTCTGGATGATGTAGTCACCGCTGACTCCCCGTGAAAATACCAACATGTATAACTACTTATAATCTCATTACATATCAGGTGTTCACGAACGACGTCTCTAGTCTTACGATGACAATGAACACACAAGTAACAAGGACACGATATATATCCATCACTCGATCCTCTCTCCATCTTGATATGCCTTACTAAATCTTGGTATTTTCATCCAACTCTTATCCATTGCAGCTCTCAAAGTTTAAAGAAGATCAAACAAATAGAATAATCAAAACTAATGCTACACATTTTCTCCCTAGCCTAATAATCTTAAAAGATATTTTATAAATAAAACAGAAGGCTCAGGCCTTCATCAAAACCCTTTAATGATGGGCAAGTGACTTTCATCTATCGGGCCGTTATCTAATAATTTTATCAAAAATTGTCATCAAAAGGTGCCGCTAAAACACTTTTGATTATGAGGAATCCCCGTCATTAAACGTGTCATAAAAAACCTTTAATGACGGGGATTGCCCATTATTATAGGTGCCGTAAAAACACCTATAATGATGGGGAATCCTCATAATTAAAGGATCATTTTAAAAAATGTCATGGAAAGGCAAAAACCTGCCTTCCCATGATAGTTTTTCATTAAAAACATGCCTTTGGAGAATGTTTTATGAAATGAGATGAAAGATTTTAAAGCAACGAAAAAAATTACCTCTCATATGCGTCCATAGCCTAGGAATCAGAAGATATAATACTAATTGCTCCCATATCATGAAAACTATAAGGGAAAAACTATTATCATAGACATTTACTCTAGAAAGATTCTAGGAGAGTTCCTCTAAATATATAGCAGAAGTTAGAAACCAAAATGAACAAGGCCATACAATAAACACCATGATTACAACAAGACACATATATGCCCAATCCAAAAGCAAGCCTGGATTCTGTCAACAAAATAATGTAAAATATCAACCATGTCCCGCATTATCAAGTCATATTCAATATATTTACCATTACACTGGTTAATTTGATTACAAAAGTTGAAAGGCTTGTCTCTTTCCGAATTTAGACACATCATAAAAAAACTACCTCACTAACGTTTAACTGACAAAAGGGAACCATAGATAGGGAATCTACTTGGCCCAAATAAATATATATAGCATAATGATCCCCAACTCCGAGGAAGATTGATATGGAGTGCAATGAGCTCTCAGATTCTCTCCACAGAGTAATAATTATACATATATTAAGGACAAAGTCATTAGCCAATTAGTCAATAGGCATATAAATTTCTTTTACACTAGTTGAGCACAATAACCAAAGCGAGCGTTTAACCCTAGTAAATATTTTCCTAAATTTGATGAAATGTACAAACCTTAGGGCTGAGCTCTACTGAAGTGACTTTGAAGCGCCCCTTACGTTGGACTACAGCTTCATCTGATGTATCTTCAACTGCTCTAAATTTGAAGAACTGAAGGCATTATTACTAATATCAAATAAATACATGAAGCCTTCAGAAAAAGAAAATGGTCAAGTCAACACAATATCAAGTTAACTGAAATAGATGTAATTATGTTTGTTTCCGTATAGTAATGAATCGAAGTTAGGAAAAGTTGTCAAACCTGCTGCATTATCTGTGGAAACTCCGATCATAGTGTCTTTTTACCGTGATCATCAAATAAATTCTCTAACATTATGTCTTAAAGCGCAACCAATGTGGTCTCGAGCGTGCCAAGCCCTGCCTTGTTTGCAAAAGTGAAAACTGACAGTGCCTGCAAAGACCGAGAGTTTTGATTTTAAGTGTTCATAAAATGGGTAAGGTAGAATCTGAATGTAATCATTTTGTACTATCAGATGCCAGATGCCTCTATTAAATACTTGAATGACTATCAAGAAGACCCTGATATTTTGTTACTACTATAAGTTTGCAAATTAAATTGCTATGTATAGCTCCATAAGTTTTTTCCTTTTTTGGGTTGTTAACTAATGAGACACCTTCAGAGAACAACACATGATTGGATCTGAGTGATGCCATAGTGTTTTAAAGATAAATTCACTCCCTCCATTACTAGATTTGAGCAGATCCGCACCCATGTAGCACCTGGAAAATGACCATTGAAATAACCACAAAATCACGATACCTTGCCTTTTTAATCAGAAAAAGAATATCAGAATCGATGCTACACAACTTATTACAACATGACCTCTATTCTCAATGCAATACAGTGTTAAAGGATACTCCACGATTCTTTAAAGGAGTGATCTAGGGTTGAGAGAGGGGGGGTAAGAGACTAAGAGAGAGAGATTTCAGGTTTGAGGGTTGATTGATAGAGAGTGAGAGAGTGTGAGAGACTTCGGGTTGAAAGAGATGAGGGCTTCAATTGTTTGAGAGATGAGAAAGATGAGAGGTAATGTTAGGGTTGTAAGAAATTTCAGTAATATATAGATGTTATTTTTGTAATTAAAATGAAATCTGGTAATTATTGTCATGTCTACATCTCTAAAGAAAGCAAAAACGTTTTATGACAGCTTAACAAATAGATGTCATAGTATATGAACATTTGATGACAGTGTTTGTAAACACTGTCATATTACTCCAAAAAGTAAATTCTCTCCGCCAAGAGTCTTTTTTCTATGATAGGTTTAACAAACATGTCATTAAAAAATTTATGGCTGTCATTGTAGCTGACTTTTGTAGTAGTGAGCTCCTTCAATCAAGGAAATGTTAGGCATAAGGAGAAAGGGTCAATGTAAGAAAAGTAATTGTTAACAATTGGTGATAAGAAGTAGGTTTCTCGATATGGCTGCAGAGCAATTATAAGACTCAAACTAAAAACCACAGAGATTTATATATTACTACTCCCATTAAATTATTTTTCTCTTACTCCAGCATTTTCTTGATACTCAAAAGGAAAATAAGAACTCATGAAATCAGAAACGACTCAGAAAATCATCGAGATCATGTAGAATTTAGAATTCAAGAAATCTTGGATACCATAATTAGTGTGAGAAAGCTAATCCCATTTCACCTTTCAGATAGAACGAGATGAAGAAGGAAGAAGAAATAGAGTAATAGTTAATAAAGACCTAACAACAGCTACAAATAAAAAAATGGAATAAAAAATATTGCCTCGTAAAAGAAGAATCGTCGCCTGTCATCCGAACCAAACAGCCGAACACACACACGTCACAGGTTCATGCAAAGGAGAAAAATGGCTAGGATTCACGCAACACACCGAGCCACCAACGACGATTGAATAGTTGAGAGGTGGGTGAGGTCACCGGCATCGATTGAGGAGAAAATGGAGAACAAGCAGTAGATTAAGGAGAAAAAATGCTAGTTCGCATGATTGGAAGAGAGAAAAATGACTAGGGTTCGCGACTGGAAGAGAAGAAAATTAGGGAAAATAGGGGAAGAGAAATCCGAAAACAATATTTAGGGTTATCAATGACGACAGTTTCCTAGAACCGTCGCAACACCCAATAAAAAAACCAAAATGACATCATTTTGAAGCCTATATGAAAAGGTATTGTGACGTTTAAGATAAACCATGGCAATTGATAGACCTAAAGTGATGGACTGGAGAGGACCGTCGTAAATGCACATTCTATTGCGACGGTTGCTCGAAGCGTCGCAATTTTGTCCCGTGTTTGATCTATGGCAACGGTTACGTGAACCGTCGTCATTTAATCATCATAAATGACCGTTTTTCTTGTAGAGATATTCAGTGAACCCCTATAAATATTTGGTGAACCCCTCCAAAATTTATTAATTTGTCGTATTTGGTGAACTCCAGTACATATTTAGTGAAATTCAATACATATTTAATGAATCTCAATACATATTTGATGAACTAAAAAAATTGACTTGTGAGCTGCTGGGTTTTGTGTTGCTCAGATTGCTTAAAAAATAATAATCAGTTTTACTATAAGTTTATACCAAACATTTCAAAGATTCTACCCAACATTAAAATCAGCAACTATCCTCCTTAAGTGTCATTCAATCTATTCATTATTTCTACCATAAACCTAAGTCTTATACACATCATCTATAAAGGATGTGATAGGATTTTGAAACTTGGTTTAACTTTTCTCCTTCGGCGGCTGCTCGTTCTCTGCTGGTCGAACGTCGCCGTGTGTGGTTTTCTCACATGTGTTGAAGGGTTGACAACTAGTTTTGATTTCTTGATATTCATGAGTCACCTCCTTTTTCTTGTTTGCTTCATTATTTACATGTAAATAATCATTAGGTATTGACTAACCAATTTAGTTTCAAAATATTTTTCATTTATACTTATAAGAATGGAGACTTCAATCATTGTATTATTTCATTGGGAGAGCTATAAGAATGGTTCATTTGGGTCATTCTTGTAGTAAAATATCTCTTTTTATTTTTAATTGCAGGAATGATCAACTTCTAATAAGAAAATGAGGGGATGAATAGTCATTTACCATAAACCCTTAATGAAAAAGGTAAAAAACGCGTGCGCGAACTGTAGAGTGGGTGACACGTGGATTCCATTGAAAATAAGTTATGCATATGGTATATAAATTAGATACATACGGTATCTAATTTTGATATCACAACGTCTTACAATTTTTTGAAAAAATTTGTAGATTCATAGAACCTGATTGCTTTTCCAGCTATGAGAAAATAGATTTCATCATCACTAGTGTCTTCCTTTAGCTTAGCTTTTTTTTAGAAGCATATGATGACGTATGGCTCCAGAAAATTGGACACTCTGTATGTCCATCAGATGGCCAAAACATGTCTGTCGAAAGAGAATTTTCTAAGATTCACTCAACTTCTCATTCAGATTCTTAATAACATGTAGGTTGAGGAGGCAACTCACTCTTCCAGAGATGAATTCATCTTCATTGAGGAATGGGGTCATCTTAATCTTTGGAGCCATTATTTGTTGAAAGATGCAGACATAAAGTAAGTTTCATGATTTATTTATACACATAAAAAGTACTTGATTGCCTACTGAAGGGTTAGAATGATTAGATAAAACTATTTGAACCCTTCAAGTAGTGAACAAGTGACTACTTAAAGGGTTCAAGTAATCAAATACAATTACACGAGCCCTTCAAGTAATCATGTTCTGATTTTTAGAAATAAATCACTATTTGAAGAGTTCAAGTAATCAGATACATCTACTTAAATCCTTCAAGTAGTGAATAAATAACTACTTGAAGGGTTCAAGTAGTCAGATACAACTACTTGAACCCTTCAATTAGTTACTTATTTTGACATCAAGAATCAAAATTACTACTTGAATGGTTCGAGTAAAGAGATACAACTACTTGAACCCTTCAAGTAGTTACTTGTTTTGACTTAAAGAATCAAAATCGCTACTTGAATGATTCAAGTAGTCGGATACCTATTTGAACCCTCCAAATAGTTACTTGTTTTGACTTCCAGAGTCAAAATCACTACTTGAAGTGTTCAAGTAGTCAGATACAACTACTTGAACTCTTCAAGTAGTTACTTATTTTGACTTCTAGAATCAAAATCACTATTTGAATGGTCCAAGTAGTCAAATATAACTATTTGAACATTTTAAGTAGTTCATTGAATAATTGACTATTACTAGAAAAAATGATTACTTGAAGAGTTCAAGTAGTCGTCTATGGCTACTTGAACCTTTGAAGTAGTCGTTTGTTTAATGTATGACTTACTGCTGCAACAAAAGGGCTACTTGAGATGCATAAAGTTATAATCATCAAGAGAGACAATCTAACCCTAGAAGATTTTCTCCTAACGCCAGAATAGAAGAAGTCCCAATTTTTAAACCCTAGATCATTTTCCCCACCAACTTCCAGTAAGAAGAACAAAAGAAAGAGTAACAAAACTCTAAGTCATTTTCTGAGTCCAAAAAAAGAGAAGAATGGGTACCTGAGTTTGTCGGTCGATGGGTATCGTGCCGAAGACGAATAGTTTTCTTGAGTACTCTAGAAACGGAAAAAGAAGAAGGAGGAGGNGGAGGAGGAGGAGGAGGAGGTGCTAGAAGGGACTATCACGCTGAAGAAAAAATCTTGATTTTTCACCGAGAAGAGAGATCGCAGATGAGAATGAAGATGAAGAGGAAGAAGATAGAAAAGGAAGGAAGAGATACAAACACAAGAAGAAGAGAAACAAAGAAGAGACGCGAAGGAAGATGAAAGAGCAAGTAACGGTCTAATCCTACTAAACTTGTAACTGCATTGGGAAGAGTGTGAATAATGACTTTTGTTTGATTTAGTGGATCAGAAATATAAAATTCTGTGTTTTAAAAAATAATATATATTTCGTTAACCAAAGAAAGTGTGCATTTATCCAAATAAACCTAATTGAAAGGTGATTAAACAATTTTTTTTCTTTTTCTTTTTCTTTTTTTTGGTTGAAACTATGGATATTTTTAGACATAATTACATTTTATTTTTGTCAAAAGAAAGTGACATCCTCGTTTGGCTTATAGTTCATCTTTTTAAGTCAGTTGCTATGGTAATAACTTTTTTTAAGAAGTCATTATGAGTAAATGGGTGTTGCAGATATGGAGGAAAAAATATATCTTCGTTGATTGGTGGTGAAATATTGACATTTTCTATATCTATGTAGAAGTTTTGGAGATATTTGAATAACGATTTTGATTATTGAATTTCAAAATTTATGGATTTTGATTTTCAATATATCACTTGTTCTATCTCCCTCTAACTCTCTCAATCCTATTTTTTATTTAAAAAATACATCATAATAATAACTTAAAATATATGATAAAAATTATACCGCATAAAAATATTGGGTAAAATATATCATAAAAAATATAATATATCCTAAAAAAGAAAATGAACTTATTGAACAAATTTCCGTGCTCCAATTGGTTTTGTGGTTCGCTCCAATTTCACCCCTCTTTTTTCAGAATACGAACAAAATGGTGGATTTCTCTTTCAAAAGTGGAAGCAACCGGGTTCTCAAAGCTTTCCGACGACATCGTCCTTAAGATTTTCTACAAGCTAGAAGATGACCCACGTAACTGGGAACGACTAGCTTGTGTTCCCCCCAAATTCTCTTCTTTGATCCGTTACAGTTGCTTGCCTACACGCTTTCCCTTTAGTTACTTTTGAAAATCTCTCTTCTGCCTCGACTCCGCTTGGTGACAAGGCCTCCCTTAACAAGATTGCTGTGTCCTGCCAAGGCCTCCTCCACGTTGCCATTCTCCTTAAAAAATCTAATTTCAGGCTGGAACAAAAGGTCAGTCCCAAATAGATTACACAGAATTAGATTCATCTCAACCACCTCAAGCAGAAAATGGGCCTTATTTAACCCGGTTGAAAGGTCATTTAGAAATGGATGATCCTAGGTCGGTTTGTTCTTGGTCCCTGGATGACTATCTTTATTTCAATACAACTTACAATGAATATGAAGCTCTAGATGGCACCCAATTCATGGAAGAGGCAAAAACGACGATGTTAGACTCGGCGGAGAATTCTGTTGTGAAAAGGGAAGGTAAATAGGTCAATGAAGTCGTCGCATTTGACCTTAGAGATTTGAAACTTGAGAAGGGATGAAGGGAATAACCTGCTCAACAGGTGCCTAGCTTGGTTGTGTTCACATAGGGGAGTAGCTGAATCATTACATGCTTTTTGAGGTATTTTAATAAAAGTGACGGGGATCTTTGAGAAGTTAAATGCTTAAAATAAACTCTTCTCTAAACTTTCGCAGTTCTAAATCTCTAGTTCATAATCTACTCACATTTAAAAAATTCTTCTCCTTTATACCCTTTTTATACAATCATCCAGTCAAAGTTCAAATTATTTTACTTCAACACTCAAGTTTCATAGCTTCTTAAGGAAGCCGTCTAAATATATATTATTTATCCTTCATCAACAGTCTATTCCTTCACCTTTTTCTTCAAAAAAATTCCCCTTCCATCTTCTTCTTCCATTTCTAAATTTTTATCTGCCGCAAGAGAAGCTTTCAACATCTTCATTCTCAGGCAAAGCTTGCAGGTACACAAGTTTTTTTGTTCGTTACTGAGTTTTTTTGGTGTTACTGAATTTTATGAGAAATTTTTTGGGTTTTTGTTATTGAGTTTTACTACAACAACAAGCAGTATGTTGAATAGATAACTTCAAGACCATCTTTGAAGCAATCTTGAATACTTCAAGATGATCTTGTAGCCTTCTTGAAGGCTTCAAGATGATCATGTAGCCTTCTTGAAGTTAACAAGACAACTTCAAGATGATCTTGAATCCATCTTGAAGCCATATTATAGATTTCAAGATAACTTCAAGATGATCTTCTATACTTCAAGAAGGTCTTCAAGCCGTCTTGTAGACTTCAACGATGAAGTCTTTAAGACGACATCAAGATCATCTTGAAACCCTATTGTACACTTCAAACGATTTCAAGAGGATCTTGACACCATCTTAAAATCTACAAGATTTCTTCAAGATCATCTTGAAGCTATCTCGAAGTCTACAAGATTACTTTAAGAGGGTTTTAAAATCATATTGAAACCATCTTCTACTTCAAGATGACTTTAAGATGATATTATAACCATATTATAGACTTTAAAACTGCTTTAAGATCATCTTAAAGTCATCTTCAAGTCTACAAGAGTGGTTCAAGATGTCTTCAAGATCATCTTGAAGCCATCTCGAAGTCTACAAGATTGCTTCAAAATCTTGAAGCCATCTCAAAGTCTACAAGATTGCTTCAAGAGAGTTTCAAGATTTTGAAGTCATCTTGAAATCTACATGATTGTGTCAAGATAGCTTCTAAATCTTGAAGCCATCTCAAAGATAGCTTCTAAATCTTGAGTCAAGATAGCTTCAAGATAATCTTGAAATCTACAAAATCATCTTAATCTTCAAGATGACTTCAAGATTCATCTTGGTCTTCAAGATTATTTGCTTCAAGACGACTTCAAGATGACTTCAAGATGATTTCAAGATTCAAGATGGATTCAAGATAAGTTCAAGATTACTCCAAAATATCTTCAATATGGCTTCACTCTCTCATTTCTCTATATAAACAGTACATTAAATTTTAGAAATTTTAATTATTTATATATTTAGGATCTCACAATGTTTGAATAAATAAATAAATATCATTATATTTTTATCATTTGGTTTAATTAAGAACTTGATTTATTATCACATTATTTTTTTCCTCCGTCTTATGACTTTTGCTCCATTTCCTTTCTAGAAGCTCAATTAAAATTAAGATTTAATAATATTTGTATTGTAGTATTTTCTTGGAATTGGACCTCTGACCGTAGATTTAACTCCTAATTATTTTTGTAATAAAATTAAATGGAATTCAAGCAAAACTCCAAGAATTGGACTACATTGTGAGATTTAACTAACTGTATCAATTTATGTCTCATGAAGTTAGTATTCGTAGATCCTTTTTAGTAACAGGACAATACGAAATTGGAAATCCATCCTTAGATTACTTAAACGTGATCAACTCGTGGAAAGGATCCATTTCTGTTGGTGATCTCCCAACAAACATTGATCCATTATCCTAATTTGGTCTGTTCATATTAAAAATAGACATACCTGATCAATTAAGCATAAACACTGAGAAAAAAAATATTTCTAACATTTTTTTAGTTTTAACATTTTTGTTTTTCGTTCTAATAAAATAGGAGAAGATCATGTTCCGTGAACTACATAGCAAAAAACCTCATAGAGTCATTTCTTACAGGCTTCCTTTGTGGGACCTCACCCCTACTGGTAAAAATCAAACCGAACCAAAGTTTCAGTTCGGTAATATTACCGAACCAAACCGCTAGTGTCAAAGGAGCTAAACTGAACCGAACTGAAAGTTTCAGTTCTTCGGTTCAGCGTTAGTAAAAAAATTTAAAACATTTTCAAAGGATATCATTGAAAAAAGAATATAAAATTAAAGTTTTATTTCGGCTCGATTTAGTCAGATACGATTTGATATAATATTATATATAAAAATAACAAATAGAAAATTATAATTCTGGTTCGGTTCAGTCAGTTTAAAAACTGTCAAAATTTCAAACCGAACTGAAACTCCATTTCTTTAATTCTAATGAACCGAGCCGAACTGAAGCTATATAAAGAACCAACTGAACTGATAAAGGAAAATGGCACAAAAAATAAAGTAGGCTTAAAAAATCCATTGAAGAGTTTAAGATGATCTTGATGCAATCTTGAAGTCTACAAGATTATTTCAATACGACTTCATGAGCATCTTGAAGCCCTCTTGAAGTCTACAAGATTGCTTAAAGACGGGTTCAAGATCGTCTTGTAGACTTCAAGACGGCATTAAGTCATCTTGAAGGCTTCAAGGTGAACTTTACAAGGGTAATATAGTAATTCAAAAATATGTAATCATTACATTGTAATTAATTTGATTTGTTGCTTCTCTTTTATTATCGTTTAAAATACGTGCAAGGTCAATATAGTAGATTTAACTTCTTAGTTTGAATTTATGGTGGGCCTAGAGTTTATATCAGTAAAAATTATAAATGAGTTTATTTAGACATTATGTATTGCTAAGGGTTTACTTTAGGTAAAAATCCAAAATTTGAATGTGTGGATGAGATGAAGTAAAGATGGTGAAAAGTGAAAAATAATAATTAAATAAAAAGGGAGAAAATGATGTGGCAATGTAAAAAATAAAAAGGTTAATCTCACATCACCCGCCTTAAGCTTTGGTCATTTTTTAAGGAGACCAACTGAACCTTAACATCTTCCTCATAAACACTGAGAGTAAATATTGATCATTGCACGGGACCAATTTAACGTGTAGAAGATAAAAAATTTAATAGATGGGGTCTTATTGATGGATGATGAAAGTTGAAAGGTTTATGAGAAAGATATTAATGTTGAGGGAGTCTTCTTAAAAAGTAGCCAAAATTAAAAGGGTGTATGTGAAATTAACTTAAAATAAAATGAGAAAAAAATTGAAGACGTGTCAATTTTGGTTAGTATATAATGTGAAATTTGTTGGAGATAATAAAGGAAAGAGAAGTCAAAAGAAAGAAACAAAAGGAAAAGTGTTAATGTGTGATGTGAAATAGAGTGAGATTTAGTCCCACATTGAAAACTCAAGGAAAAAATGTTGAGTTTATAAACTCAACTCTCATGTCTTGGGATTAGCCCCAAGGGGCACCCCACATTTTATGGAGAAGGAAGGACTTAGATGGCACATGGTCTTCCCCTCGCGTGCCGACGTCGCCATCCGTCTGGCCGGCTCGGTTCGATCCGGATCAAAGAATTATTTTTTTTGGCTTGCTCCCCAAACTATACACGTTTTAAAAAGGCAGTGTGTGAGCACACAAAATAGTGCTTCTTTTTTATCACCATCAGAAACCTCATTTTCATCACCATTTCAAACTGTTGCATATTTTTCAATCTTTCAGCATATTGAGAGAGTACTACAGAGAGTTCTGAGAGAGTCTAAGTAATTGGTTGCTATACTCAGCCTTATATCATTGTATCTTGCAGATACGACTTTTCGTAGTCTCGAAGAACTATGTGGAGGACGATTATTGTCTTAACGACATTTCTCACGAGCAATCTAAGTTTTGCTTTAATTATTGCAATTTCAGTTGTATATGTTTTCTATTTATTTTTCGTATTTCCATGTATGAGTTTCTGATAGTTTCTATTGCGTTTAAGTTGTTTTCTTTCCATTTTCATTCTATTGTTGGTTTATGAAAACATCTTGTTCCATTACTACGAACAACAATCTAAAGACAATAATTATGGAACAATATGATGGAATCAAGACTTTGCACGCTAGGAGACCTGAGAAATTCAAGGGGGACGACTTCAAACAGTGGCAACGTAAGATAATCTTCTATCTGAAGACTCTCAATCTAGCACATCTGCTGACATGCGATATTCCTCCTACACTGAAGGAATGACAATCGAAGGAGCTTGGCAATGACATGAGAAGCCTGGATTCATTCGGACTTCCTTTGCCAAAACTATTTCTTGAACGGCTTGGTAGACACGCTCTACAATGTCTACTCATCGTTCAAGACGGCGAAGGAGCTGTGGCAGGCCTTGGAGAAGAAATACAAAATTGAGGATGTCGGGACAAAGAAGTTAATCATCGAGAAATTCCTGAAATATGAGATGGATGACAATAACATGGTAATCAGTCATGTGGAGAAGTTGCAGATCATCTTCAACAACATGAATGTCGAAGGGATGATCGTGAATGAACCGTTCCATGTCGCATCCATCATCGAGAAGCTTCTGCCATCATGGAAGGACTTCAAGAATTATCTTAAGCACTAGCGTAAGGAGCTTAGCATAGAGGATTTGATTGTTCGGCTCAGGGTAGAGGAGGTCAACCGAAAAAATGAAAAGAAAGCAATGTGGGCAACCTACGGAATGAAAGCTAACGTGGTGGAAGGAAATAAATCCAATCAACCGAGCAAGAAAAGGAAGACACCGTCGAGTAGCGGTCGGAAAGGTAAATCAGATAAACGCACTAAGGGTAGTTGCTTGGTGTGCGGTAAAGCTGGACACAGGGCAAAGGACTACCGTTTTAAGAAAGATCAGAACGATGGTAACCAAACATGTAATAGCGAGAAAATGGATCAAGCAAATATGATGGAGATAGATGATCTATGTGCTATGATTTCTGAGATCTGTGTGGTCGTTACAACAAGGATTGTGGCTCGACACTGGTGCGACGAAGCACGTGTGCAGTGACTAAAATTTTTTTCCAACTTATATAGAGGTTGAAAAGGATGAAGTTCTCTATATGGGGAATGCCTCAGAAGCTGCTGTTAAGGGAAAGGGAAAGGTTGTGCTAAAGTTCACATCCGGAAAACAACTCACTCTCCTGGACATCATACATGTGCCTGAAATTCGTAGGAATTTAGTTTCAGGATCTCTTTTATGTAAGAGTGGATTTAAGCTTATCTTTGATGCTGATAAGTTTATTCTGACTAAGAGATGGATGTTTGTTGGGAAGGGTTATAGTTCTAATGACCTTTTTAAACTAAATGTGTATGTTGTAACTCCTACTATTATTAATAATAATTTTCTTCTTCTGTTTATATTTCTAAACTGTCTAATATTTGGCATGTTAGATTAGGACATGTTTATTTTTTATCCTTACAACGAATTATTAATTTATAAATTTTGCCTAGTTTTACTCTAGAAATGGGAAATAAATGTGAAATATGCGTAGAATCTAAATTTGCAAATAAATCATTTAAATCTATAGAAAGAACAAATGTCTTACTTTATTTGATACATAGCGATTTATGTGATTTAAAACTAACACCTAATAGGGGAGGTAGAAAATACTTTGTTACATTTATTGATGATTTCAGTAAATATTACTATGTATATCTGCTTCATTCAATTGATGAGACTTTGGATATGTTTATGACATATAAGTATGAAGTTGAAAACCAACTTGGTAAAAATATGAAAGTGCTTAGATCTGACCGAGGTGGATAGTATGACTCCACTATGTTGTTTGAATTCTATGCTCAGTATGAAATTGTGCATCAGACTATTGCACCTTACACGCCTCAACAGAATGTGGTGGCTGAAAGGAAAAACTGGAAGATATGATGAACTATATGTTGAACAGTTCTGGATTACCCCAAAATTTGTGGGGGGAGGCCTTACTTACAGCAAATACCATACTTAACAGGATTCCACATAAGAAGACTAATAAGTCTTCTTATGAAGAGTGGAAAGGGAAGTTACCTTCCTATAAAATCCTAAAAGCGTGGGGGTGTCTCGCAAAGGTACAAGTTCTGTTGCCAAAAAGAGTAAAGCTTGGATATAAGGTGATATATTATGTTTTCATAGGATATGCATTGATTGTTGCACATAGATTTTTGGTTATTAGGTTAGAGATTTCTAACATAAGTACTAACACTATTATGGAGTCTGTCAATGTTGAATTATTTGAGAATGTGTTTCAATTTAAGGAAGGAAGACACAGTCAAACTACCAAACGAGGTCTAGAAGAAAGTTCTTCTAGAGCTCAGATTGATGAAGAATCTGAACCTGAGCTTAGAATAAGTAAATGAGCTAAATCGAGTACCTCATTTGGTCCAGAGTTTCTTACATACATGACGGAGGCCGAACCTCAAACATATAGAGAGGCAACGTCTAACCCCGAGGCTCCTTTTTGAAATGAAGCAGTCGATAACACATGGATGTTGGCAGATCTCCCTCCTGGGAATAAACCAATAGGTTATAAATGAATCTTCAAAAGAAAGCTGAGAGCTGATGGTACTATTGAAAAGTACAAAGTTCAGTTGGTAGCTATAGGACACCAAAAGAAGGAAGGTGTAGACATTTTTAATACTTATTCTCCAGTGACGAAAATCACATCTATCAAGATACTGATTGCACTAGAAGCTTTGCAAGCTTTGAAAATTCACCAAATGGATGTAAAGACTGCTTTCTAAAATGGAGAATTGGACGAATAAATCTACATGGAACAGCCCAAAGGGTTTATGGTTAAAGGCTAAGAACGAAAGGTCTGTAAACTTGTTAAATCTCTTTATGGATTAAAATAAGCGCCAAAGCAATGACAGGATAAGTTTGATCACACAATGTTATCTAATGGATTTAAGATAAATAAGTGTGATAAATGTGTCTACATTAAATGTACTAATGATAAATTTGTCAAAGTGTATGTAGATGACATGCTTATAGTGAGATCGAATAAGGATATAATATCTTATACTAAGAAGATATTGAATTCTAAATTTGACATGAAAGACTTAGGTCAAGTAGATGTCATTCTTGAAATTCAAGCAAAGTAAACTGAAAATGAATATATCCTTACCCAGTCCCATTATATAGAAAAGATTTTGAAAAGGTTTGGGAAATATGAAAGCAAATCTGCAGTAACTCCATTCGACCAAAATTGTAAGTTGAGAAAGAATAATGGAGTTGGAGTATCTCAATTAGAACATTCACAAATAATTGGGAGTTTAATGTATATCATGAATTGCACCAGGCTTGATATAGCTTATTCAGTAGAAAGGCTGACAAGATATACGAGTAATCCTAGACATGATCACTGGAGTGCATTGGTAATAGTACTAAGGTGCTTAAAATTTACTATGAAGTACGGACTATACTACTCAACCTATCCACTGGTGTTAGAAGGGTTTAGTTATGCTAACTGGATATCAGACAATTTAGAGACTAAGTTTTTCTTTAATTATTACAATTTTAGTTGTATATGTTTTCTATTTATTTTTCGTATTTCCGTGTTTAGTGATGGTAAATGGATATCAGACAGTTTAGAGACTAAATATACTAGTGGATATGTTTTTACCCTAGGTGGTGGAGCTCTCATTTGAGGTCTACTAAGCAAACCTGTATAGCTTGTCCAACTATGGAATCGAAATTTATAGCTTTGGACAAGGCTTGTGAAGAAGCAGAATGGCTCAGGAATTTCTTGGAAGATATTCCAGTGTGGCCAAAACCAATGTCAGCAATATGTGTGCGCTGTGACAATATGGCTACAACCTTTAGAGTAAAAAATAATGTGTATAATGGTAAGTCTAGGCATATCAGACAAAAACATAGTATCATTAAGAAGTTTCTCTCCAATGGGGTGATTTCCTTAGATTTTATAAGGTCAAAGGAGAATCTTGCTGATCCTCTGACCAAAGGTTTGCCAAGGGAACAAATAAAACAAACATCAAAGGGAATGAGCTTAAAGCCTATTCAATGAATCATTCAGGTAGGAACCTAACCTAGTTGACTGTAGATCCCGAGATCTAGGTTTAATAGGCAAACTGGCAGGAATGATTCACGTAACACACAAAGAAACATTGTTTCTTCCCATTCCTATGATGTGATGAAAGTGTGTTGTCTGTCGACAATAAAAGAGTATACTTAATATTTAAAGACGTTGATATCTTGCTTGCAAGAGGGGTATAGACAGAATACTCTTGATCATCGTCACCTATATGATAGTAGAAGTAGGGTTACTTCTATGAGAGGTCTGAATGGCTTAACCTCTCTAAAGCTCTCATGAACGCGAGATATGTTCAGGACCAAAATGAACAAAATCGTATGAACTCAGATGTATTAAGATGAGATATGTGTGAAATTTTTTATCTCGATTTATCTTAGAGGAAGTTCAGTTCAAGAACATAGTTCACTGTTATTCAAAATAAATATGATAAATTCTTACTACGGAAGGTTCAAGTCCAAAAGACACCTCTCCTGATGCATATCTCACCTGCTCTCTCTCATGTTGTTGTCTAGCTAGGACATATTTCATTCATGTGGGGGATTGTTGGAGATAATAAAGGAAAGAGAAGTCAAAAGAAAGATACAGAAGAAAAAATGTGAATGAAAATGTGTGATGTGAAATAGAGTGTGATTTAGTCCCACATTGGAAACTCAAGGAAAAGATGTTGGGTTTATAAACCCAACTCTCATGCCTTGGGGTTAGCCTTAAGGGGCACCCAACATTTTATGGTGAAGGGAGGACCTAGATGGCACATGGTCCTCCCCTTACACGCGTGCGCACCTATGCCGCCGTCAGGCCAGCTCGGCTCGGTTCGGTCCGGATCAAAGAATTATTTTTTGGATAAAATTTCTTTTGATTATTTACTTGGAGAGGAAGGTTTGGAGCTTTGAATTTGTTAAATATCTCCATAGAATCTGTTCTGGATTATCTGCAGAAGATAATTAGAAAATCAATTATCTCCATTGTCCCCATTTTTGTGCATAATCTTATCAGCACTAACCAACATTTTTTGGCTTGCTCCCCAAGCTGTACACGTTTTTAAAAGGCAGCGTGTGAGCACACAGAATAGAGCTTCATTTTTATCACCATCAGAAACCCTCATTTTCATCACCATTTCAAACTGCTGCATATTTTTCAATCTTCATGCATATTGAGAGAGAGCTACATAGAGTTCTGAGAGAGTCTGAGTAACAGGTTGCTATACTCAGGCTTAGATTGTTGTATCATGCAGAGACGATTTGTCGTAGTCTTCAAGAACCATGTGGAGGACAATTATTGTCTTTAGGACATTGCTCACGAGCAATCCTCGATCTTCATCTAAGTTTTTCTTGAATTATTACAATTTCAGTTGTATTTATTTTCTAATTATTTTCGTATTTCCGTGTATGAGTTCTGATAGTTTTTGTTGTAATCGTTTCTATTGCGTTTAAGTTGTTTTCATTCTATTTTCATTCTACTGTTGGTTTATGAAAACATCTTGTTCTGTCACTGCGAACAACAATCTAAAGACAATAATTATGGAACAATATGCTGGAATCAAGACTTTGCACGCTAAGAGACCTGAGAAGTTCAAGGGGGACGACTTCAAACAATGGCAACATAAGATAATCTTCTATCTGACCACTCTCAATCTAGCACATCTGTTGACTGACGATATTCCTCCTGCACCGAAGGAAGGACAATCGAAGGAGCTGGCAACGACATGGGAAGCCTGGATTCATTCGGACTTCCTTTGTCGAAACTATTTCTTGAACAGCTTGGTAGACACCCTCTACAACGTCTACTCGTCGTTCAAGACGGCGAAGGAGCTGTGGCAGGCCTTGAAGAAGAAATACAAAACTGAGGATGTCGGGACAAAAAAGTTAATCATCAAAAAATTTCTGAAATACGAGATGGATGACAAGAACACGGTAATCAGTCGAGTAGAGGAGTTGCAGATCATCTTCGACAATATGAATGTCGAAGGGATGATCGTGAATGAACTGTTCCAAGTCGCGTTCATCATTGAGAAGCTTCCGCCGTCATGGAAGGACTTCAAGAATTATCTTAAGCACAATGGTAAGGAGCTTAACATGGAGGATCTGATTGTTCGGCTCAGGATAAAGGAGACAACCGAAAAATTAAAAGAAAGTAATATGGGTAACCTACGGAATGAAAGTCTGACGTGAAATAGTTATCAAACTAAAAAGTCTAAATTAAGATTTTCTAAAGTTCAGGGTTTACTTGAAACTGACTCAAAACTTAGGGCTAAATGTGTATTTACCCTTATTAAAATGTGTGTGTTTCGATTTTACTTTTGGAAAGGGTTCAATGAAAATCCAATTTTTAGATGGGACCAAAATGCGGAAGGGGCTATATAATTCAGCTTACGACTTTTTTTTATAGCCGTTCTAATTCTCTAACCCTCTGGACTCTCTCTCTCTCTCTCTCTCTGTGAACCCTTTGTATATTTGCTCGGTTCAGAACTAGAGCGATGGCGAATGATATGAATTCTGACATATCATTTGGATTTAGACCAAGAGTCATAACGGTTGAAGACGAAGAAGCTCTTGAACAGTTGTCTGTTTCACCCTCGGCAATTTCAGTTGAAGATCAGTTTTCTTCTGTCGTTTCGAATATAAAAGAAGACCTTCACGTTGTTGAAAAGAATCCATCTTTTTCTGCTCGGCTTTCCCCCAACGCCATTCTAATGAAGCCTAGGTTTTCCCCTTCTGACGAATTATCTGAAGAAGCGAATAAAGAACTCATTTCTTACAGGCAGTTGAGTGTTCTTTGTGACGAGGTAGGAAACCATGAAATACTCAAGTCTTCAAGAGACAAGAAAGAAGCTTGTGATTTGGTTCCTGCGTGCAATGAAAGTAGCGGGGTTCTAGCTGACAATATTCAGAATTTTGGTTTAGTGAAAGAGAAAGAAGATTTTGAGGTGGCTATTGTCTATGATTACGCACCATGTCAAGAAGTATTTGATTCTCTTGAGGATAGTAGTGAGGAAGCTGTAAATGTTAATGCCGAAGTCTTTGCTTTGGTGGAAAAGGAAGAGGAATGTTTTACAAAAAGCACAATGGAGGAGTTTGAGGATCCAGTAAAGAGTAAAGCAACAGAAGATGAAGTTATGTTGGGTTCTATAATTGAAGATGGCTGCAAAGGAGATTTTGATCAATCTGAAAATTTGGATAAAGAAAGTGAATCAGAAAGATTCTTGGAAGTGAAAAAGAAACTGTTATTGGAGGAGCTTGAAGCCGTATTAGTGCCTGAAGTAAAAACTCATGTAGAAAATGTAATGTTTTCCCATAATTCTGAGAGGGCGGTGAAAGATTCCACGAAGATGATGCTAGCTGATGAAAAGAAAGTGAATACGGACTTGCACAAATTGGTGCAAAATGAGATTGAGAATAAGAATGCTCTCAGATGTTCTCTGAAGATTGAAGTAGTAGATGAGACGGCAATAATAAAATCGGTTCCCATTCCAGATAATGGAAAAAGAGACGAAGTGGGAGTTCCTGGTCCCGTTAAATCTATGCAGAGGAAAGAGTTTGTTAATGCTGGAAAAGAAATGGATGGGAAGAAAAAGAAGAGATTGCGAAGAAGAGAAAATGAAGTTAAGAGTAATAGGAATGAGAAACTTTGTGACGCTAGTGGATGTGAAACGAATGTGGGAGGAAGCAAGAAAACATACTCGATGAAAGAGATGGAAGCACTGAGGTTTTCAAACATAGTAGACCAAAGAAATTTGTGGAAAGGCATATACAAGGCGTTCGTGCCTGCTGTGGCGAGGGAATATGATGAATTGGCCAGCTTTAAGCAACAAAAACAAATTGGCGTGGCCTTTGATCCTCGAGAGCGCTTTGTGACAAAGGATGAGACCTCCCGAATACTCCGTAAGTTTTGTATTTAATTATAATTTCATTACCTTTATTGTAAGCCACTTTTGTTTTTTTTTTATCATGATAATGAATTTTTAAGCGACTTTGGTTTTAGGAGTGGCTTTGGCTGGCCTGTGGCCGCTCTTTGTGTACTTTCCATTTGTTCTGCATCATATGTCAAGATCGATGACTTCAGGATATAAACCTAATTATTCTTTTCTTTTCAATGATCAAATTCCTCGTCATATTCTTTCTCGCATATTCCTCTTAACGTAGTGTTCCTTGATTGCTTGGGCTTGCCACAACCTTTTCGTTGTCTTTATTTCAACTTTTAATTGTTTTCATTTTCTTGCAAATTCTGAAATATTCCTGAATGTTTTTTTCCTAACTGTGTCTGTAATTGGTCGTTGGCTCTGATTGTGTCAATTTGATGGGTTCAAATTACTCTTGTGCTCAGGTGTGGTTGCTGGAAGGGCAAGATGGAATCATATCAATGTTTTTGTACATTGAAGAATGGTCTAAAGGCGAAAGCAGTTTACCAAAGACATTTTCCGCAACAAATTCAACATTTATTGTGTACTTAGGCATATGATAGCTGTTGTCAATACTAGTACACCTCATACTGTGTGGAGATCTTGCTTTTTTGTTATCATTTGATAACAATGTCATATTCATTTTGTGACTCAAATTGAGAAAGAAGATTCATTCTTTTTGTACATGATACAGCATAATGAAATGTGATGATTTCAATAAAGATTCAATACTTTCAGCATTTTGTGATTTGAATGTTGATTGGATATGCTTCTAGCTGCTTTTTCTTAATTTGAAGTCAAATTCGTACACATGGCAATCCCTCTTCTTTTCTTTCTGAAGCTTAATGTTTATGTATCTGATGATTGCTGAGCTTTTCCGATCACTTCCAGGGGGGGCATGTTCCGAAAGCATGGGTGGTGAAATAGCAAAATTGGAGAATGTTGAAGCAAAAAATATAGCTCATTTGGGCCCATTTCATAGTCACGGTGATAGCAACGGAGGCGGCTCTGCATTTCTAGAAGAGGAGTCCACAGTAGATGATGACACTGATGAAGATTATTCTAGTATTCAAAGACCTGCCTTTGTTGTGGAGGGAGAACCCAATTTTGATTTGGGTCCTCCAGAAGATGGACTAGAATATCTTAGGCGTGTCAGGTACTATTCTAAATTCTCACTCTCGTCCTATCTTGCTATATTCTCTATTAGCAGTTTGTCTCAGTTAAGGTTAAGGTCGTAATGACTGCGTGGTTTGTGGGTTCTTCCTGTTTGGTGAAAGCTTCTACAATCAACCAAAAGTCCTTTGCGTTGAGATTATAACAATCATTTTGATTATGAAATAGGATTTCGATCGCGATTTTGGAGATTTGTAGCAATCATTTTAATTATGAAATGAACCAAGAGTACTGGCGTTTCCTTTCATATATTTGCTTAATGCATGAGTTTGATTTTGTTTTCTCAGTAGATGAGCTTAGTTTTACAACTCTTTTTATTTCAAACACTCTTCTGTTTCACCATTGTTTTTTAGAGAGAGAAAAGTCATAGAAAAATTTGATGTCTCTATATTTCTCGCTTCCAGTTTGTTGAGAACTCTGAGCTAAAAGTTCCTGCCACCAGTTCTTTCTGTGAGTCGAAGTGTTATTTTTTTTTATTCTTTACCTCTTTTGACATTAATTTTCCTGTGTAGGTGGGAAGCTGCCAAGATTCCAAAAGTGAAGGTTGCCAAGGTAGATACAAGTATATTAGGCAAAGAACAAAGCGTTTACATGCCTAACATACCTGACATTGCCAAGTGCCCACAGCATTTACTGCCGTTAAAACAGTGGGAAGATGCATTTCTTGCTGACTTCTCAGACCTACGACTGGTATTTTCATTTGAACTGACTTATTATTTTAAGTCCTTAGAATTATTTATCACATGAAACCATTACCTGAAGTTTGAAAAAAAGTTTGTAGTAAATATATCACTTTAATGTATGTCCTAGAGTTTTTGTTAGTTGCAGTCTTGCAGAAACAGACAATTTGAATTTCGCGTAGATAAAATTGATTACTAATTTACCCCTAGAATAATCTCTTTGAATTTCAACTTTAACAATTCGGTTGCATGATTTTGCGGTTTCCCTTTTTAAAGAGGGTAATTTGTTATTTACATTAGCATCATTTGCACGAACAAAAAATGGGACATTCTTACAATTTTTATACTTCTAGGCTATTTTGCTTCTTGAGGTCGGTCAAAATGACCTATTTGTGTACTTATCCCCAAGAAAACTGATCCCTTTATCTTACGTGATTTCCTTCCTATTGGATACCTGTATTGCTAGACTGATACTCATGTATAGAATTGTGTCTAACAGATTGATTTAAAGCAATCTGTGAGGATTAATTTACTTCCTGCCCCCTTTCACTCTTAGTGGATGTTCAATTACAATATGAAACTTATGGCATGCTTTGAGTAGAACTGGAAATACCTCTAGCAGTGGCAGTTGAAAATTTAAGGGTAGAATACACCTTTGTCCTCCATGTTTGCTCTAAATTTTAGTCCCTGTAATTCTAATTTTCCCAACCAAGTCCACGAATAATTTAAATGCTGCAATCAAGTTCTTATAATTTGGATGTTCGTAAATAACATCTAGGAGTGCTTCGTTTGGCTCGGTCATCAGTTACATAAAAATATCAAAACTTGAGCTAACAAAAAAGGATTCAATTGCAATATTGTAAATTATTCGAGTACTTGATTTGGAAAATCAGAATTTCAGGGGTGAAATTTAAAATCAGACTAAGTAATAACTTAGAATTATCAAAAATGCATTTTACAAGCTTTTTTTTCCTTATGGATTGTTTTCAAGGATTGAAAAAGTTACGGTTACTCATTAGGCCATATGCAACATCTACTGTCCTGTTCCCTTATTCAATTGCAACATATGTTTTAGAGTATCTCTTTCATTACACAGGTTCTAGCAGGTCTCGGGGCACCTGACATGGACGCCACTGAAAAGCCACAATCAGATTTGATTCATCTTCATAAGATTGATTCCTATCAGCCTCCTGATAATTCAGTCGTCATTGAACTGCCGTTGCTCAATGCGTATATTGAAGACAAACTTAAACCTGATAATGTGGGACATATGAGTTCTGCAAGAGAAAGTTCCAGTGAGTACCCTTCTTTATCCGCAATTTTAAGAATGGAGTCTGTTGTTCGAGTTACGGCGTTGAAAAAACGGATAAGCTCAGTAGAGAATGTGAGTACTTTGAGTAGGAGTGACTGTATGTGGCTATTTGCCTTATGTGCAGCAGTCGATACTCCGCTAGATGCAGATAGTTATGCTTCTCTTAGAAGTCTTCTTCGAAAATGTGCTAGCTTGCGAGCCGGAAAGATAGACCTCGACGATGAGGTTATTATGCTAAATATTCTGGCCACCATTTCCGGCAGGTTCTTTGGGCAGTCAGAGAACTAGTGCTTCCTTGTTCATTTACTTGGTACTTATTAAGGTTTCATCCTTAATATTTCTCGTTAAGGTTTTTTGCGTTGTTCTATTTTTCTTTTTTATCCTTTCTAGTGTGATGGGAAGTGGTGATTTTAACATACAAACGTTTCAGGTGAGCTGTGACTGTGATATCATCCAACCGAGTCATTTTTACTTCCTTTTTCGACTTCGTTTCTTTTGTAAACAACTTGTGTGCAAAGCTCATGGTTAAGATTTTATTATCTAATCTAATAAAATTTTAAGTCTTTCCCATAAATGCTTTTTTGCATTAGGAGACTTATCTTAATGGGAATGACATGATAATGATGTACATGCCCAAACACCAAATTTATAAACAAAAACGAATTTGGTATTATCATTACAAGTGAAATTTATAAATTCTGAAAAATTGAAACGAAGTTATTTTTCTCATGTTGCAACCTTATAAAGAATACTTTTGAACCACGAACCGTCTTTCTGACTTAATCTTTAATATATTAAAAGTGAAATGGGAATGAGAATTAGACTACTTTATTCACTTATTATTTTATAATTTTTAAATCCTCCGTTGAGTTCATTAATGTTGCATTATTATTAGTCATTTTATTTTTCTCATAATTGTGGTGTATATTTTTATGATGCGTTTTACTTTCTTATTTCTTCTTAATTTGAATTTCATTTTATAGATTGGATAATATATGAGCGCACATGTCCATTGTCCATTAAAACAACAAAATACTAGAGATTCTTACTCAAATTTAATTACACTGCAATATGTGCATGAAGATATGCAATTTAATTCATGTATAGGAGAATGAAAGGAAGTGGTTAGGTTGTTTCCTCTATAAGTTTAATAAGTAAAATCTTAAGTAAAGAAATAATGCATTCTAATACATTGTTCTTCTTTTAAAAGGAAATATGTAAGATTACTATAGAAATAATTATAATACTTCACGTTCATGTAAATATATATGAGCTACCATAAACCAATTTTTTTTGCCGTTTTCCGACTGTGACCACTTTCTCTCATCTGTCTATTCTTTGAGTATTTATTTATTATCGTATCTTTCTTCATGTAAGCTACATAACAAAAAAATTGGAGGAAATATTAATTTCTTATAAAGAATACATGCTATAAAAGTATTTCAAATATTATAAATATGAGTCAAGAATTGTACGTAACATGTATGTGCCTATTACTTTATCATTTTGAAAAGATTATTTTAACTTAAATTTAAAAAAGATTCATTGTATTTTCAATCAATAACATTATTGATATTGTTTGATTGTAAAAAATATTATAACATTAAAATTTGACGTAGTGTTAATAGTGGCTAAAGTTAATATAGGGCGGTGTTCAGATCTCGTTCATTCACCAGATTTGTAATTTTCCCCAACAAAATAATTAAACTAACCATTAAAGAAAAAGCTAAGCATCCAGTTGTATAAGGTATTATATTAAGAAATTAGCAAACAAACTTAGATAAATCAATAGATTGAATAAATAAGGAAATCAATAAAATGATGTTTGGGAATGTAGTGCGTTGTCTAGAACTAGAGGGAGAGTACCAATTACATATTATTACTGTGGCATTTAAGCTCCATTAAAGACTTCTTCGACATATGAGAATCCAGTACGGAGCTTCTTTGGTTGTGGCAGATTTGAAGTTTGAATTATGAATAAATTTGAGTTCTTTAATGACTCTCTTTAATGACGTTTTTAATGAATCTTAGTTTATTGTATAACCAATGCAGGAAGGTTATAGATATGATTATTTCAAATGATTTGATCCTCCATCCGATAGTCATAGAGACAACATGATCACAACCTTTGAAGAAGATATAAAACAATTAAAGATAGAAATGCAAATAAACAATGAGAAGATTACAAGGTTGAAGAAGAACCAAACTTATGTTATTGTATTTTGATCATTGTTAGTTGTATGGGCTTTTTCAATGTTTCTACTAAATATTTGACATTTTCTCGTGTAACATGGGAGTATGTTTTGACATTTTCTATTGTAATGTTGAGAGTATGTATTAGTTTTTTGAAGTTGCACTTAACCTCTCCTTTCTGATTCACATAAATACTAACACAATAAATATTTCTAACTCAAAATTTCTTTGAGCCTTCATATAAGAACCAAAGCAAATAAGGTCAATACAAAAAGATGTTGGTCATCCATATAAAGGTCAACATAAAAAAATCCATGTTCACAGATTTCCAAAATGTAAATACATAGATTATAAGATATTAAACTACAGAATTATTCATTCTCTTCCAGATCGTCCTCCTCTTCCCAATCTTCCTCCTCTTTGAGCTCGTCCTCCTCTTTCAAATGCTTGGATGACTTGGGAAGCTTGGGCAGATCTAGTTTGGATAGAACTCATTCCAACTGCTTGGGAAGCTTGGGCTGCTTGGGAAGCTTGGGAAGTTTGGGCTAGGGCAGATCTTGCCTAAAAAACTACAAAGCATATTTCATTTCGCTGTAGTACGTAGCGCAACATTATATAAAAGCCAAAACTGTATATAACTTAATCCAGTAAGCAAAACAGTCCAGTAAGTAGTCCAAAATCGTATATAACTCAGTCCAGTATCACAACATACAACTCAGTCCACTAGCATAGCACAATATACAAAACAGCCCAGTACATAGCACAACATTATATAAAAGCTAAAACTGTATATAACTCAGTCCAGTAAGCAAAATAGTCCACTAGCATTATCAAAAATAGAAATTACAAAAATTAAGGACATAATTAGTACCTTTTCTTTCCATGAAATTTTTCTCTTCAGATTTCGAGGTTGCTTACAGGACCTCACATTATGTCCTTCCTTAGAACAGTTCCCACACTTCATGATCCTGCCGATCCCAGATGCTTTGTTCAGGTTAGATGTTTCTCCTTCTTCTCATCATCTTTTTTGTTTCTTGGGTCTACCCGGATTCTTCCTATACACTGGAGGTATGATTGGTTGCTCGCGGTCCACTATCACCCACTGTTCAGATGATGGAACGTGCTTGATTCGGTTTACGTACGCTTGTTCAAACTTCTCCTTGTAATAAACCTCATCAACATATAATTCTGGATCTTCCATGTTTTTATGGATACACGCAATAGCATGACAACAAGGAATTCCAGACATATCCCAGCCTCTGCATCCACAAGTCTTCTTTTCAAGGTCAACAACAAACCTTGCACCATACATGTGCTCAACCTCCCACAAGTGGTCCCCAGCCCAATGTGCAATGCATGAAAATGAATCTTTTTTGGCTGGATTCAATTTGATCAGAATTCTAGGACAAATTCACCCAGCATATAATTTCACACTGTCAAATAATATAATAATTATTGTTGTATATAGAATAAATACAACAATAAACAACCTTCTAGGGCTGTGAAATGGTCCCCATCTTTAACCGTGAATAAATATAGCAGTAAAAAACCTTCGAGGGTTATGCAATGGACTCCATCTCTAACATTGACTAAATACAACAATAAACAAGCATACAAAATTTCAGGGCTGTGAAATGGTCCCCACTAAAGCACAAACATACCAAAGTCTCAAAAGCACAAAACAAATGCTCGACGCGCAGTTCTCTATACAGTATAAAAAATGTCTCAGAGTCACAATTTCTGTATAAAAAAACATCTCAAACGTCTCAAAGTTTGTATACCTTCAAGCCTCAAGAAGCCCTTCGTGAAGAAGAAGACCTGCGCAAAGAAAATACCTTCCTTTGAGCCTAAAAAAAACACACGGCGAGAAGAATACCTGCGAAGTGAAGTGAAGAAGAGCCCTTTGCGAATCGAAGAAGCCCTATGAAGAAGAGCCCTATGAAGAAGAGCCCTATGAAGAAGAACCCTCTACGAATTGAAGAAGCCCTACGAAGAACCCCTTCGCGAATCACTACCCCCTTGCGATTCTCTGTAACTATTGTCCTAGGGATTTCAAATTTACAATGTAATATTAGAGGTTGAGACAAAACGCGCGTTTAAATTTTTATTTTTAGGCAAAACTCTACGTTTTCCCATGGGAGACTGAAATTATCCAAAAGTTTTACGTGCTATGCACGTGACCGGGCATAAGATGGAAAAGTTAACAGAATGGGTGTAATGGATAGTTAATGAAATTTGAAGGGGAAAATGGGAAGACTTTAAAGTTTATGGGTCTACTTAAAAATTGGCCAAAATTAAGGGGGTGTCTATAAAATTAACCTAATAAATAAGGAAATCGTTAAAATGATGTATGCGAATGTAGGAATACATTTTTTCCCTTATTCTTGAGTGTTAGAATGCATGGGAGTTTCTTGGATAAATTTTTTTACCTAGTATTGTCTTGTAGGAATGATTACTTTTCACCGTTAGAAAAGATAGGAAGCACATATTGCAAAAAAGATCGCTTCATTAAAAGGAAAACTACAACGTAAGATAGAAAGAACAAAACAGAAAGGTCGCCAAGAGCTAAGTCTCCCCTTTGTGAGTAGCTTCAGCAGGAACCTCTAAGGTGGCAACATGGGTCTCTATTACGAGTTCAGCACGGGCCTCCACCTCAGGGTCAACAGAATCTTCAGGAGGAGGAATGAGAGGAATGCGAGGAGTCTGGTCAGACTTAGCATCGCGATACCCCAAAGAATAGGCCATCTTCTCAACCCTGTTGACAATGGCTTGGTACTGATACCCGATACCAGTTTCCCACTCTTTCACCTCAAGTAGAGCCACCTCGATTGAGGTCAACTTCATCTCTGTTACAGATAACTTAGCCTCAGTCTTAGCCAACTTCCTTTCAACTATTACCTGATTTTCCCCACTGGCTTCGGCTACCATCTCTGCTTCCATCAGAGATGCTTCCAGTTTCACCCGTTCAGTTGCAAACGCGTTTAAGTCAGCAGTCAAATGGGCATTAGCTTTTCGTAAATTAGCCTCAACCCCCTTTAGATGCTCCCATTCAGCGAGGACTGCATCATGAACCCGGTTAATTTCCCGGACCTCATTTACGCAGCTCGCCAGCTGAAGCTCCATATCATGCAAATTTACCTGAAGCCTGTTATGATAAGTCACGGCCTGCCAAGAAGAAATAGCTAAGTGATTAGTGGAACAGACACAAACCAAAAGCAAAAAATAAACGAGAACAGTTAAAGTTTTTTACCTACATTAGACCATGACTAAGGCAACGACTTTATCCATAACGGACATCTGACGCAGTACAGCCGAATCCACATCTAATCTGATCCCCTTTGCAACAACATGTGAAGGAATATGATCCTTCAGGAAGCTCACCGAAGCTCTAACGGGCGAGGCCGACGAGAAACGCACCCATTTCCAAAGACCATGGTCCTCCACGGGTGCACCCTGGGAACTGGCAGGAGGTGAAGACAGCCTCTGAACAGGCGAAGGGGGAGAAGATGTGGCATCCTCCTGACCCAGAATATTCTCACTTAACGGGACCAAAGGATCAGCGGAGGCAGATGGAGGCACAACAACTAGAACGGGGGGAGGAACCGGGGGCACAGACCTTCTTGGAACGCTGGTAGTCCCGATTTTATAAAGAACATTCCTCTCCTCCCCGCCAAAGATCCCAAACAGATCACTAGCCTATAAAGTAATGAATGAAGATACTACTGGCCCCAAATGCATGAAGACGCCAAACAGTATGTGAAAAATCAGACAAGTGTCAGCGTTTTGCGCCCGTAGCAAAAATGGCACCCGGGGAACTCAAAACTATGATTAGTCATTGGCCGTTCATGCAATGGGCCCTAGACATTGTTGAACCACTCCCCATGGCACCTGCTAAAAAATGCTTCTTGTTAGTTGCAACGGACTATTTCACTAAGTGGATCGAATCCGAAGCCTTCGCCAGAATTCATGAGGAATAGGTAAAATGATTCCTATGGAAAAACTTGGTGTGCATACATGAGATCCCCTAGATCTTGGTATCTGTCAACGAACTTCAGTTTACTGGGAACTTGGTAAGAACATTTTGTAAAGATCTGAACTCACAAATCGTTTCTCCATGCCTTATTACCCCCAGGGGAACGGATAAGCAGAAAGATCAAACCAAGTCATACTTGATAACCTGAAGAAGCGTCTAGAATCCATAAAAGAAAAATGGGTAGATGAGCTACCCGTAGTCCTATGGGCATACAGAACGACCCCGAGAGAAACAATGGGAGAAACCCCGTTTGCATTATTATACATAGCATAAACGCTCATCCCCGTAGAAATTGAAAGCCCTACCATCAGGTCTGAACTAAACGAACACCAAAATGGGGAGCTCCTGAAAACTGGTCTTGATGAACTAGAAGGAAGAAGAGAAGCGACCCTGATCAGAATGGCCAGTCACAATCAGAAAAGGAGATATTATTTTTAGAAAAAAGTGAGGAAACGGGGATTCCAGACAAGAGAACTGGTCCTCAGAAAAATCTTCCAAATTGAAGAAAAGCTCGGGCCAACATGGGAAGGACCATACATCATCCGTAAAATAGGAGAAAATGGTTATTACCACTTGGAAACGGGTGAAGGAACGGAATTGCAGAAACCATGAAACACATAACATCTAAAAAAATATTTTGTGTAAAGAATATAAAATACCCATTATAATGAGATATCTTCCCAGTACTTCTTCCTCAAGAATTTTCCACGCAAAAACAGTAGCGTCGAACTTCTCTCCTCAGCCGGACTACTACTGATAATAGAACTAAGGGTAAAAAAATCCTACTCTCAGAAGGAACTAAAGGCATGGTAAGTCCTACTCTCAGAAGGAACTAAAGGCATAGTAAGTCCTTGGGAAGAGAAGTTCATAAGTCCTCCTCGCAGAAGGAACTAAGGGCATAAGAAAGTCCTTGGGAGGGGTAGTTCATAAGTCTTACTCTCAGAAGGAACTAAAGGCATAAAAAGTCATTGGGAAGGACAGTTCATAAGTCTTACTCTCAGAAGGAACTAAAAGCATAAAAAAGTCCTTGGGAGAGGCAGTTCATAAGTTCTACTCTTAGAAGGAACTAAGGACATAAAAAGTCCTTGGGAAAGGGAGTTCGTAAGTCCTAATTCTATAAGAAAAACTAGGGGCATGAAGAGTCCTTGGGGAGCATCCCGTACATCCTACTCTCAAAAGGAAAGAAAAACTAAAAAAGTGAAAACATGCGACTCCAAATGAGTCCATTCCAGCACAAAATAATTACAACAGATGGACGAGAGAACAAACCCATTACGTTGCAATCAGAAAGGGTTTTCGACCTCAACAGATGGAAAGTATAAACAGCCAAAACAGGTAAACATACTCCTGTTTTGGCAAAAAAATTTTTACGAGAAAGACTCTTAAAGAAAAAGAAAGAACGGGCGTGAAGAAAAAAGGGGGCTGTGAAACTCTAGAGGATTTTTTTGGATTATCAAGCATTTCTTTATGTATCACCAAACTAATACAAATTTCATCCACATTAATATATTTTTTTCCCTTAATCTTGAGTTAGACGGGAAAAATCCTTTACAGTAGGGATTATTTACATTACATATGGGAAACTACTTACCAATTTAATAATTCATTTTTTTAAATAATTCCCAATGGTTCAAATTTAAGAATTTAATAACTTCAAATTTATGAATTTAGTATGATTTTTTATCAGTAAGTTCATTAACATAATTCTTTCCAAGCAGACCTTAAAAACAATATTCAATACATATTATTAAAACATTATTCATAATAAAATATAATTCCGAATCCCAATACGCGTTATAGAGTCCAAAAAGATCCTAAAAGAATGCAATCCACTCCGTTTGACCTATTCACATCTCTCTCTCTCTAAATAAACCCTAAAACACACTAACATCTATACTTCTTATATATAGCCACCTCACTCTGCTTTCCATATCCTCCCTCTCGATCGTGAACGTCACCTGTAGATTTGGAGCCGTTGAGAGCTCATGTCCAGGAAGCACGTCAAAGCCATAGTGGAAAACATGTTTTCCTTCCACGTATCCTGTTAAGTCCTATAAGTGATGGAGATATCTGTTCAAATTTAGAAGAAAATAGTTTTTAGTACGTCTTTATTTTACAACGACCATTAATAAGGCCGTGAACAGACAATTCTTTATATTGGAGCATATCTCCCTCCACATGTTTTCTCTCATGAACAATTATATGTAGTACTTTTAAGAGGAATTTTAATGGAAATAACAAAGATTTTAGTGAAATCGGAGTATGGTCATACAAAAGTACTCATAGAATAAAATTTTATTTATCTATTGCTTTGTTGTATATGATGATACTATTTTTTTTGTCAAAGTTACATTATAAATTTTAAGAAGAATGAGGAAATATGACACGAACCTACGTCCTCTAAGGTATGGGTGTGGGGGCTTAACCAATTGCGCTAACCCAGCTTGTCAGATGATACTATAAACTTAAAGATTTTTATTCATAAATGACATTGATACTGTAAATGATACGTAAAACACACGACGTTCACATACTGATACTAAAAGGTAAGAACTGATAACTGTTGAAACTTTAGGAGTATGATTTGGTTTGACTCAATTAGGGAACTAGCCCACTATAGAAAAATAAAGAAGAGAATAACCTAAAAATTAGAAAATTACACAAATGACCGAATTTTATAGTGGCCTAGTATGAAAATCTAACAAAATAAGGATCAGGCAAAAATACCCACACTAACAAAAGGAAGCCCTGGTTCTCTCACGAAGCATCTGTGTGAAAATTTTCATGAAGAAAATAAAACCCTAGTCCCTAGCTCTCTACACGGCACTAGACGAAGCTCCTTCAAAATGACTTGTCTGCTACAAAACCTAAGAAACCATCATTGCAAAAACTCCATCACAAACCTCTATCGCAGCAAATCACCGCGAAGCTACATCTAAGCAACACAACATTAAAAAAATCATGATTGTAAGTAAAAGTTACAATTTTCATTTTCATATATAACAATATATTCTGTAGTGACTTTTAATCACTGTATCTTCTTCTACAACTGTCAAAACTCATAGTTCTTTCAGAAATTTCATCGTGAAAATCTCTTACTCATGGTAAAAAAGTTTAACTTCAATGTACTCACTGATTTTTGTTCTACATTTCGTTACTTAAGTTCATTACTGGTATATTTAGTTATTGATTCATACTGAAGTTCATTACTGGTATATTTAGTTATTGGTATAAACTGAAAATCATTTCTGGTATGCATTACTGATATTCAGAGACAGAGGTTTAGAGGTTTATGTGATTGACAGTAATAAAACAACAAATAATATATATTGATATGCTTTAAGTATATAACACACACTCACACAAACATANATATATATATATATATATATATATATATTAAGATGCAAGAAGATAAGCAATAAAACATGTATTCATAAACAGTTATTACAAAAAGCTGTATTGAGGTGTAAAATTAAAAACTTACACAAACAACATTTTATTGTCAACAATTAAATAGTGCTCTCGCCCACTATTTAATGTTGAAAGGAAAAAAGAATAAGAAAAGATTTACAAAATAGGGAGAAAAAGAAGAAGAAGTTTTGTTTCACAAAATATGTTTCAGCTCTCAAATAGTTAAGAGTTGTAAAACAAGTTATGATTCACAATGACAGAGGCTGCCTATTTATAGCTAAGAAAAGTGGAGTTTACCGGGAATTCATCACTTACCTGAACTATTCTACTCTACAAAATTAAAAACATTTTACATTCCTACTTTTGTCTATTGTTGATTAAGAATAGTAAAAAACATGAATAGTTGCCTAATTATTTGACAACTAGTACAATATTTATAGAACGAATCAAAATTACAAAGATTCCTTTGATAATTGTTATCTTGATCTTCGTGTCTTCATATTCTGCTATGATTGATACCATTGTGGCCGTCTTTGTGAATTGGATTCCCTAGAAAAGTCATTGTGACTATTGCTATTGGAGAGTCATTGTTGCTTTATTGATAATTGCTTTGTCTTGATGATCATTGCATTGTGCTGGGATGTCGTCATGATACATCTTGATTTTTGTTTTTATTCAATTATTGAGATTTTTCCATCTTCAATTGCTAAGGAGTGGCCTTTCTGGAGTAACTTGACTCTGTTTATGATTCAGAGTCAGATTTATCATTTCCTTCCAAAAAGAGAAGTATTTCTTAGATTAATTTTTTCTTCAATTTGGACTTTGGATTTGTATTATTTGATTTACCATTTGAAGAGGGTTTGGATACAGATTTTGATTCGGGTTTGGAAGAATTTGAACTGGATAGTTTTATTTGTGGAGCTAGATCAATGGGCTCATTAATTTTTAATAGAGCTTTGATGAAAGGATTTGCTAGTCTCATATTGGGATGGACACTTGTAAATTCATAATTGATGGATGCAATAATATTCTGGGTATTTAATTTATCCCACCATTTGATATAATATTCTTTGGTGAGGATTTCATTTTCCATCGAGTATTTGTCATTTCAAAATCCAAGATATTTTGTATTTGTTTGAAAATCAAAGTATTTGGGGGAAGGATGCCTCAATTGGTGAGGGCTTGTAAACATTTAAAAAGAAATCGAAACATTGTTGTAAATCATTTGAAAAAAGTTTTAAGGCGGAACCAATAATGGATCACCATTTTAAGAACCAATGTGAAAGACTAATTTTGAAATTTCTATCAATTTTTTAAAAATAAAAAGAAGAAAGATTATTATTTTGATGTGAGAAAATCATTTGTCAATCATCAATATAGTCAAAACAATTATGTTGTTTTTTATTTAAAAGTATTTTGAAAATTGAAGGATGGATTTTTCAAACTTCCATAGTTATGGTCCTAAGAATAGAGAAAAAAATAGTAAATGATTCTTTTCTCAGAATTTTTGATTAGGCTAATTTTCATGGATTTTGTTTCTAAGAGAATATCTCTATAGAAACTAAAATTTTTGTTATTGTGTCAAGGGACATAAGGGAATTTGGAAATGAAATGAGCTTTAGTAATTTGTGTTAGATCCTTCAGATGAGCAAATGAAGGCTCACTATGAAAGAGATTTTCATTATGCCTGATTTGAAAATGATAAATTGATTGGTTAAGTAATTGAACATTAAAGGGTTAAGTGTTTGAGAAATAGTCAAATTGTTTGACTAAGGCTAATTGGTAATTGTGTCTGATGGACCCAAATATTGTTAATTGGACTTGATTAGGAGTAGAAAACTCCTCTTTGATTTGGGTCTTAAAGGTCAATTGTTGAGTCGAAGACTCTTCTATTTTTAAACTATTTATCACATATTTTCTGAAAGTGATATTGATTATTTTTATTAAGGATTACACAGCATGCTTATGACATTTTTTTAAATTCATCAGGCATAATGAAGATAGTTCCTTTTAGTACCAAAAATTCTTTTATTGTTTTATTTGAAAATTCAATTTTAGAACTTAGTTGTCTTAATAGATTTTCATTATAACAGGATTCATTATTTTTGTAAAAACCTATTTTCCTACTTTTCTTATACCATTGAACTAATGTTGTATCGTAGTCATACTTCAACCCAACATCTTCTAAAATTTCATTCAATTCATCAATCGAGTCATTTTTTGAATATTTCAATCCATTATGACCATAATTATTGGATGAGAGTTTTGAACAAAAGTTGATTGTCTTGCCATTGAGCTTATTGATTTTAAAATAATTTTGATTAAATACTTTGGCATTTACCTTCTCATATTCTAGTAGGACATGTTTCTTAAATTGCCCTATTGCGGAGTCTTGGTATGATTTCCTAGCAAAATTTTGTTTGGAAGGAATCTTGAAACATATTTTACAGATTCATAATTAATTAAAACAAATTTTTTATTTAATAAGGCAAACTGTATGAAATAAATTTCAAATTCGGAAAATCTATTTTTTGATTGAAATAATTTGATTCTTTTGCAAAGATAACTAAAATATTTTATTTTATTATCTTGGCAAACAATTCAAAGTATTTCCAGTATTGTCTATCATATTTAAAGAAAATATTATTGATGTAAACAATCAAGAAATTCAACCATTATTGTTTACTAAGAATGCAATCAACTAAGAATTGATTAAAGAATTCAATCATTATATTCTAAAATTTACATGGAGCAAATTTAAGATCAAATAGCATTATTTTCCATTTATAATGATCAAATATAATTTTGTATTTATCAATCTTATTTATCTGGATTTGCCAAAATCTAGATTTTATGTGAAACTTAGAGAATGCAATACTTCTCTAAATATGTTGATTAAGTCCTTTTTGTTTGTTATTCAATATTTTATCAATTCCAAAACATCATTGAGGGGCTTGTAATTGATTACTAAATGAAGAATTTTTCGTTCAAAGATTTGATTTTGAAGAACAAGATCATGAAGTTGTTCTTCAATCCTTTTGGATTTAAAAATAGAATTCTGTTTTAAAGCTTTCAACTTCTCAATGTGAGAAAAATAAAGAAATTTGAATTTAACAGGTTTATCCATAGGATAAGTAATTATCACATCATACTCTATTATAAAAGGATACAACAAAAAAATAAATGGTAAATCTATAATTATTTTATCAGTCATATTTTTTACTAAGACAAACGATGTTTTAAAACATACATTGTCTTGGCAATTATGAACTTTGGATATTTCATATTTGATATGTATATGAATACCATTGGCTGAAGACAAAGACTCTATTATCTTCTTGAAGTACTTGGTAGTAGCAAGTCCTTCATGCATACAATTCAAATCTGCTTCTAAGTCAACAAGAGCTATTGTAGTGAAATCTTGAATATAATAATTCTGACCATTATGTCCCGTTTTTTTTAGTATGATTAAGTATTTGAATGAAATTATTAATATTTTGATTGTTGATAACATGTTCTTCAATCTCATTATCAAAACTTAGGAATTTACTAGGTTCCTAGTTCACTTGATTCATAGATTTTAATTAAAGTTTCTATTTTTAATTCTTCTTTTGTTTTAGAAAATTTTAATTCTTCTTTCATTTTCCATATTCAAATTTTTAAGGGTTTGTGAAAGACTTGCGATATTGTTATTATTAGATTTAGTATTTTCTTTTAGAATTACTTTTCTAAGACTTTCTAGGTATTCTGGATTTTTTATTTTGCTATTTAAATCTAGCAAGAGATTTTCTTCTTGTTCTTTATTTAGAACATTAATTTATTGGCAACAACTATCCCTACACCCCATAGAGATGTTAGGACAATCACTGTCATAGCTGAAAGAGTTAGATTTTTAGGATTCAAGGTATTCAAATTCTTTTAAATCATCACTATCACTCTCATAGTTTTCTATTGACTCTACGTTTCTAAACAATTATTGCTTATCTTCATTAGAGATTTTTAATTGATTAATTTTGTCTCTAACTTGACAAGTTTTAGAAGAACGACCATTCTGGTCATATTTAAAATACTTAAGTTTATTTTTATCAAAACAATATTTATTGTGTTTTCTTCTAGAATAAATTTTATTCTTGGAGAAACGTTTGTCAAATTTTTTATTCTTTGAAAACTATTGGTAAAATATTTTATGTTTATTTTTGTGATAATTTATCCTATAGGGCTTGTGAGACCTTCTAAGGCTTAGATGAGAATTTTTCCTATTTTTTTCTCTTTTTGTTTTATTGTACTGTAGGCAAGACTATCAGAGTTTATTTTTCCTAGGTTACTTCTAAGGACTATTCTTATTTTATGTGTGGACAAATTGGGTAATCTATTAAAGAAATTTTCTTTCTAAAAGGGTTAATTTTTATCATCCATTGTCATTATCCTGGACAAAAATATATTTTTGTACCAATGGAATTTACTTAGGGTTAGATACCTAAGATTGGTCAATTGATTATAGATACGCAAAGTAATATTACTTGGCGTTCCAATAAAGTATTTAATTATTATGTAGAAAAGTGTATTGATGGCATCAATCATTGTCTTCTGATGTGTTCCTTCAGCATTAATCTTAACTACTGAAAGGATGATGTTTTTAGGTCTTCTATGAGATATTTTTCTCACCATGAATGAAGCATTCCTATGAATCCTGTGACTAAAAGATTAATTACCTTATTGTGAAGTAAATTATGTGTGGTAATGTAGTTGTTTGCTACTATCACCATGTGCTGAAATTTATTGAGAACTTTTCTATTCAGAAAGTCCATCAATATTGCATTCGTGCAATTTATCTACAAAAACAGAAAATTGGTTAACTAAAGAATTATCAGAAATTTGAATATTAAGAGGAATAGGATTTTTAGGCCATTTTCTTTCTAATTTATTAATTTCTAAATTCTTAAATGATTCTTCAATAGTATTAATACTTGAAGATTTGATATGTGGATTTTGAAGCAGAATCACTAACTTTCAATTCTTGAATTTTTCATTAATTCTTTTAGTTTTAAATCTGAGTAACTATCTTGGTTAATAACCTTAACAGAAGAAGATGATTTAACAGATTTATTCTTCAATTCTTGAAGCATTTTATCAACTTGTTTATTAAAGATTTTTCTTTCAGAGTTTCATTAGATTTAGGTTCATGAAGATCATCAACCTTATTCTCAATTTTGTCTAGTTATTTTCCTATTGTAATTAGACTTTGATTGGTGTGATTGAGTTGTTCAATCAATTTTTTTATTAGGTTCTTCTTCCTTTGCAATCTTGATAGGAGAGGTAGTGATTAAAGAATTTTTATGATTAATGTCTTTAAAAGAGGATGATTTATTAATTTATAAAATTTTTAATGTTTCTTCAACTTTGTTAACATTTGAAGATTCATCAATTGTGAAAGATTCATAGGTTGATTGAACATATGAGTTTCTGAATTTGAACACCGTCCTTCAATTCTTGTAGTTTATCATTAGTAATTTTTTCAAATTCTAAACCATTATTTTGGTTATCAATCCTACCAGAATAAGATGATTCATTAATTGTTAAATTCTGTAATGTTTCTTCAATAATATTAATATTTCAAGATTCATTAATTTTCATAGGTATAACCTATGAATATCTAATTCAGAGATATTGTCATGGTCAATAATATTGACAGATGATTTAATTTCTAAATATTTGGATGGTTCTTTAATATTACTTGAAGATTCAACGATTGTGGATGATTTGTAGGATTCTGACCTACAATTTTCTTCAATTTTATTATTGGAAGAGTTATGAGTTTTGGACGGCTCATAGGTAGATTTTAACCTATGGCTATATGATTCGGAGACATTAATCTTAAAGATTCTAACATTCTAAGTATTTCTTTATCTGGAGTTTTCTCATAATGATTTTGGAAGGGTTCAATGAAATCTTTTTTAGGTTGAGATTTTTCTTAATTAATTAAGATTTTTTCAGGTGGTGGATGACTGACAGTCACCACACTGGAGTCTTCCTTGACCCATTTGAATTTAGAAACTACCTTAATATTTTTTCCTTGATATAATCAAGAAAAAACATGTCAAATTTGTATTTTTGTATGAATGTCTTCCATTCAGCAAGTACGATTTTTCTTTGATCCATATATATGAATCTCTGAACATATTACATCTATCTAGATTGGATGGGTCATTATTGTGTTGATTTAGACTTTCTCAATCTGGTTTCTATTCTTGGTTCAGGGTATCTGGATTAAGATTATTAGAATTTTTTAATTCTTGTTCTAATTTTTTATTTTTAAAATTAATAGGTGAATCAGGAAAGGAACTCCTAGGGGTACTAGACTGGCTATACTTCATAGTTTGAGAATTAAAAGATTGGTAATTAATTTTATTAGATTGTTTATTATTACAGGTTTGTCTGATTTTCTTGGAACCTTATTCCTTTAGGTTCTGGACCTTTAATTTTTAAATTTTTTAATTCTTACTCTATTTAAATCCTAATATCTTGATCATTACTAATGGATGATCCAGAAAATGAACTTTTAGACCTACTAATCTTAAAACTGGATGACTGGTAATTAATATTCTCAGTAAGTGTTTTAGTTTCATTAGAAGACTGCATTTTTTCATGCCATTTCCTAGGAACATATATTTTTCCAATTATTTTTTCATGATGCTATGTCTTGAAGGAAGCATCGGACCATTTTGATTTGTATATTTCTTTATTGGAGATTTTAGGTATATTCCATACCTTATGATCTATTTGATCATCTGAAAAGTATTGAAAGTGTTCTTCACTATGATCTACTTGATCATCTGAAAGATATTCAAAATTATCATCTTCTTGATCATCTACATAGTAATTAAAGTGTTATTCACTCATTGTGTTAGATATTGCACTTATTGTAGACTTAATGCTACAAGAAGAATTATTTCTAACTAATATACTCATTGCTCAAATAACTAAATTATTCTTATTATTGAGAATTTCATACTGTGTTTTTGTTACTAATCTTGTGGTGACTTCTTCAACCTCCTATCAGGTTTCACTCTTCTTCCTTTCACCTTTACAATCACCCTACCCTCGGGATTTATGTATCTAAGAGGTCTTACCTAGGTCCCTGAAGCTTAACCAAATAGAAGCTGATACGTCAGCCTCTGATAAACAGATTCACAGATTAAATAAACACATAATACATAGAAATAATCAATAATGAGAATAACCAATCACTTGGGTGGAGAGTGAAATTAAATAAAAGTAATTATTCAGGTAAGCATTTGAGCAACAATAAAAGTAATAATTAACCATAACAGATGGTGAACAGATTGATTAATTAAGTAGATAATTAAGTAGACAGTAAATATCCCTACCAGGTCCAATTAACAATACTTGGGTCCATTAGACCCAATTACCAATTTGCCTTAGTCAAACAATTTCACTCTTTCTCAAACACTCAACCCTTTAATGCTCAATCACTTAACCAATCAATTTATCATTTTCAAATAATGCACAATGAAAAACTCTTTCATAATGAGCCTTCATTTGCTCATCTGAAGGATCCAACCAAAATTGCTAAAACCTATTTCATTCCCAAATTCTCTTATGTCCGTCCCTAGACACAATAAAAAAACTTTAGTTTCTAGAGAGACATTCTCTTAGAAACAAAATCCATGAAAATTAGCCCAATAAAAAATTCTAAGAAAAGAATCATTTACCATTTTTTCTCTATCCTTAGGATCATAACTATGGAAGTTTGGAAAATCCATCCTTTAATTTTCAAAATACCGTTAAATAAAAAACAACATAATTGTTTTGACTATATTGATGCTTGACAAATGACTTTCTCGCATCAACATAATGATTTCTCTCACTTTTGATTTTTAAAAAAATTGATAGAAATTTCAAAATTAGTCTTTCAAATTGGTTCTTAAAATGGTGGTCCATTATTGGTTCTGCCTTAAAACTTTTTCCAAATGATTTATAACAATGTTTCAATTTATTTTTAAATGTTTACAAGCCCTCACCAATTGGTTTTCAAACAAATACAAAATATTTTAGATTTTGAAATGACAATACTTGATGGAAAATGAAATCCTCACCAGAGAATACTATGTCAAATGGTGGGATGAATCAAATACCCAGAAAATTATTGCATCCATCAATTATGAATTTGCAAGTGTCCATCCCAATATGAGACTAGCAATCCTTTTATCAAAGCTTCATTAAAAATTAATGAGCCCATTGACCTAGCTTCACCAATAAAACTATCCAGTTCAAATTTTTCCAAACCCGAATCGAAATTCAAATCCAAACTCTCTTCAAAGAGTAACTCAAATAATACAAATCAAAAGTCCAAATTGAAGAAAAAATTAATCCAAGAAATACTTCTCCTTTTGAAAGAAAAGGATAAATCTGATTTTGAATAACATACAGAGTCGAGTTACTCCAGAAAGGCCACTCTTTAGTGATTGAAGGTGGCAAAATCCCAATAATTAAATAAAAACAAAAATCAAGATGTATCATGATGACACCCCAGCACAATGTAATGATCATCAAGACACAACAATTATCAATAAGAAACAATGACTCTCCAATAGCAATAGTCACAATGACTTTTCCAGGGAATCCAATGCACAAAGACGACTATAATGGCATCAATCATAGTGAAATATGAAGGCACAAAGACCAAGATAATAACTATCAAAGGAATCTTTGTAATTTTGTTTCTTTCTGTAACTATTGTACTAGTTATCAAATAATTATGTAACTATTCATACTTTTTATTATTCTTGGTAAACAAATAGACAGTAAAGATGTAAAATGTTTTTACTTTTGTAGAATAGAATAGTTCAGGTAAGTGATGAGTTCCCGGTGAACTCCATTTTCCTTAGCTATAAACAGGCAACCTCTCCCATTTGTGATTCAGAACTCATTTTACAGCTCTTAACTATTTGAGAGCTAAAACATATTTTATGAAACAAAGCTTCTTCTTCTTCTTCTTCTCCTCCCCATTTTGTAATTCTTTTATTCTTCTTTTTCCTTTCAACATTAAATAGTGGGCGGGAGCACTATTTAATTGTTGCCAATAAAACGTTGTTTGTGTAAGTTTTTAATCTTACACCTCAATACAGTTTTTATAATAACTGTTTATTAATACAATTTTTACTGTTTATCTTCTTTATACCTCAATACAGTGTATATATATATTAACTTTAACTTCAATGAAAGGTGATTCCATATGTAAACATGTTCAACTATATGCTAAAATGTAAAATTGACATGTGAAGTATTATATTGGAGTATTGTGATTGCAATGACACAACAATAATAGTATATATGTATATGCCTCTAGTAAATAAAGATATAGTCATTGACTGTTGATTAGCATAGTTATGTTTGATTGAGCACATAAGTTATATCTGCATATGTATATTGATATTTTCTCTCAGTGCATAAACAATTATTCTAATAAAGTATAGTTAATGTTTCATTGTATTATAGAAAGCATATAGGTCGCATAATATCTCACAGTATATAATCAATGATTGTCTGGTAGGATATCAATATTTATTTGAGAAAAAAAAATATTTGTAGTAGTATGTTGATTATTACTATAAGTAAATATACAAATTGACTACTGCGAAGTATTATGTAGTAGTAGTGTGACTGCAATGACAGATATGTCATATAAATGTGTATGACTGTAGTATATAAACATACATTTAATAAGTGTGAATTCAATGTATGGTACTACTTTAATGTTCATTGTGTTAGAATGCTTACATGTATCAAATTTTTTTTACAAAAATACAATGAGGGGGAAAAACAGTGCCACAAAAAAATATCAAAAAAATATGAAATACAAAGAAGGAACAAACAAGACAAGGGGAAATCTGTTGCTGAATCAATGGTAACTATATACACATAACACTAATCTATGCATATATAAATAATTTTTTTATATAATGACTGAATACATTTTTTTATATGTTAGGAACAACCAAGGAAAAGTAAGAGATTGCAATCAACTGAGATGTCTACGATGGCAAGCAAACAAAAACGAGAACTAAAGCAAAAGCTACAACAAATTCAGAAATAGTGAATCTGAGGAGGCGCAAAACACTTTAACAAGTGAAATTTCACAAGAGCCAAAGTTTGCCAGAATCAATCAAGAAGACACATCAGCTGAGAATGAGGCAAATAAATTAAAATAATAATTTAAAATGTACATATAGTAACTTAAAATATACATATATGATTATAATGTTTAATGTACATATTCTTGTTATTTACAATTTCGCAGGACCATCCTATTTTTATGCCCCCAATTGTGGAAAGCAAACAAGAAAGTAAATATTTATGGAAGATGGAATATTTGTCCATGCTTAGATGATGGTTAACTGTTGAAGAGAGGGAAATCTTTAGAAAAACATGTTTAGGTAACATGTTAAACATTAAGCTTGCTAAAATGCCTCCACAGTTACTACTGCATTTAGCTAGGAGACAATGTTTTAGCAACAATAGCGATGATCTATGTTTCTAGGGGTGTGCACGGGACGGGACATGACGGTTTTTGGGCATTTTTGTCCTGTCCCGATCGGGACGGGACAATTATTTTTAAGTCCCTTCCCTTGTTGAGGGATGATCCCGAGCGGGACAGGACGGGATGGGACGTGTATTTTGGGTAAAAAATTTAAAGGTTAAAAAATAAAATTGGTTTAAAGTTCAAAAGACTAGAAGGTTAAAAATTAAAAAATTAAGGGTTAAAATTAAAAACAATTAAAGGTCAATTTTTAAAAAATATTAGGCTATTTATGAAAAATCAGGACGGGACAAAAACATTTTGTCCCGTCCCGTCCTGTCATTTTTGTCCCGTCCCGTCCTGTCAAGAGTAAAAATCTCGTCTTGTCCCGCTAGGTTCGGGATGATTTTTCAGGACGGTTGCACAACCCTATATGTTTCAACATAGAAGGGCATGTAAATAGATTTGGACTTAAGAAATTTGCATTAATAATTGGGTTGAACTGTGATCCTTATCTATCACTAAACAAATAAACATTACCCGACAGTCAGTTGATAAATAAAGCATTTCCAAACATCAAGCCCATGTTTAGGGAGAGCCTTATTTGCTCTTTTAATGCATTTAGATATGAGAATCGGGAAATTAAGATAAAATTGGCTAAATTTTTTTGTTTAGAGAACCTACTTCTTCCAAAAAAATTGGCAATCGACATTGAAATTGACCATATGAAGATGTTAGATATTGATGAGGTTTTTTAGACATTTCCATGGGGGGGATTATCATATAAAATGACAAATTTGCTTCATTAAAAGTGTGTTGAACAACCCTTCAACAAAGGGTTTGGGTTTTTGTAGCTTTCCATTACTAGGATAATGTGGGCTTATGAAGTCATCCCAACCCTCATTGATGCATACAACAACATAGCACAACAATCAGGTGAGCGAATCCCAGGAATGTGCAATTGGAGGGGCTGTGAACATTTCGGTTGGAAGGAACTCCAGATGAAAGTTGTTGACTCCGAAGAGGTAACTAGTTTTTTTATAACATAATGCATATAAGCTAGAATATGCATGTTTACTCTCAGTATATATTGAATGGCTGTTATGCACTATATTAATGTTTCATGTAATACATAAATCATATAGGCAGTAGTATATAAATGATTACTCTCAGTAATTAACTGTCAGTTAGCATATTTATGTTTAAATTTAGAACATAAGTTATATCCTGCAGTGGTATATTGCTATATTTACTCTCAGTATGTATCAGTTATTGTAGAGGAGTATATTAATGTTTTATTACAAAATTTATATAGACAGTAGTATATAAATGATAACTCACAGTATATAGTAATTTACTATTTATTAGCATATTTATGTTAAACAAAGCACATAAAGTTATATTTGTAGTGTATATTGATAATTTCTCTCTGTATATGGTCAGTTACTATAGGGAAGTATATTTAATGTTTCATGTATTTGATAAATTATAAAGGCATCAGAATATTTATGTTGACTCCCAGTATATAATTAGTAAGTGTCTGTAGAATATTATTATTTATTTAGAAAATGAACTATACTTGAAGTAGTATATTGATGAATACTGTCAATAAATAGAACGTGTTGTTAGTTTTTCATTCTTCTTGTTTTGAGCCTGCCATGAGTATGTTCTATTTGTTTTTTAATATAATATTTGAATTCATTGCAACTTACTATTTCTACAATTGTTATCACACAACTAGAGATTAATGCATCATTCATGATTCATTTTAAAAAGGGAAAACATTTGCCAAATGAAAGGGATGGACAAAATTCAGAAGCAGGTTCATTTGGATTATTGATGAGGAAACCCAAAATATTTTAGAACAGAGAGGCAATGGCTGTATTGCTAGAAAGATTGACAACTTTGAAAAAGCATAACAAGAAATTAACATATCCATGGTTAGCATGGATATAAAAATGAGGGAAATTCATACGATTTCGTTTAACATTGCATAACATAAAAGAAGCTGGAAAGGGAAATTTTATATACTATTCATAGATAATTAGCATAACTAATTAAATATTATGCATGGTGATAATGTGTGTTGCATTTTAATGAAGGAAAAGGATAATGCTGCTGCTGATGGAGCTAATAATGATGATGTTGGAGGAAACATCAACATTGATGATATTACTGCTAATGCTGATAGTGCTGCTAGAAACAAAGAGGCTGTAAATATAGAGGGTGGACAAAAAGATGCTAAAAACACAAAGCGCTGTAGCAACCCAAAAGTGAAAATAATTATCCATTATATGTATATAATTATCTATTTTGGGTTTATAATAATACATTGTCAACAATATTTATATGATGCTGATAAGCCTTCGACTATAATTGAAGAGAAGCCCATGAAGGTTAGTTGATATATGTACTTATATTGTAATGTGTGTGTGTGTATATATATATATATGTCTGCATGTGTAGATTTGATTTTTAAATGTAGTTCTTTGACAATGTATTTCACATGTACATAATGCAGAAAAACAAGAAAAGAAGACAGTTTTGTTAAGACAACAGTGACTTACATAAAGAAGCCACAGTGGCTAATGAACATAGCCTAAAAAGAGCAGCCAACAGCACAACCAGCGGTGCAAAATAAACAGCCAGTTGCTCCGAACAAGCAACCAGCACCAGAATCCAAGATACCTTGCTTTGACTTATTTCCAAGCCATTGAATGTTGAAGAATGAACTTGGATATTAAATTGTTGGTTAATTATTATTTGGATTTCAATCTTGTTGAATTACTGCTAGAACATATGGATGGACAGCTTTTTATGACATTAGAATTAATTGTTGGTTAATTATTATTTGGATTTCAAATTTGTTGAATTACTGCTAGAACATATGGATGGACAATATTTTTTATGTCATTAGAATTAATTGTTGGCGATATAATAGGTGATAGGTGATGATAGTCTGACAAATAGTTCACTGATTTCGAAGGATTTTTTAGGAATTTGATATGTGAACAATTTGAAAGATATGAAATTCTTTTGCTAAATATTATTTTATTAGTGTTTATACATGTGAGAAAATGTTAATATACTATGGCATATAACCAATACCCCTAGTATTCTGTATCATAATATGATTGCATCAGTACATAAGTTTTGGTTGAAAATCATTATTTGAATGCTAAACATGTAAAAATGATGACAAATAACCTTGAAATAGACTGTTTTCATAAAGTATATACAAGTGAGTAAATGTCAATATACTCTGAGTCTATAATCAACGACCATAGTATTGATTTATCCAAACTTGTTCGTATCAATAGATAAATTTTATAGAATATGTCTGTAAATACAAGTAAAAGTACATTAGAGCAATATTAAATGAATGACTACAGTATTACATAAAAAAGAAATTGAAGGAATGTTATGATTCATAAAATAATATACTATAAGTATATTTACATAAACTACGAGTGTCTATGAGTATATAATCAATATCCATAAAATTCACTTGGCCATTGGCCTGTTCGAGTTAAAATTTAAAAAAGTATATCTAAAGTAAACTCCATACTAACTAAGAATAAAATCCATCAATACAAGACTAGTTTACTAACAAAACTATAAACATAACCATCAACCCCCATGAGGTCAATAATTTCTTCTTTGAAGCACATCCTTCACCATCATTAACAAGATTCTTACAAGTCTTCTTATTATGACCCAAAACCCACAAGTACTGATCTATTTTTAGGTATCTTTTCACTAAAAGACAAGCACCTTTTTTTCTTTGGCTTACCCGAAAAACGCCTCACACATGGGGGGTAAAATCCTTTGATCTTTACATTGTCAGGAACTAACCAATCACATTCATTGCCAACGTGATAAATAAATGCTGCATACTTACCTTTAAGCTCACTCTTCGTATGGTACTGAGATGTATAGGGATATGGTGATAAGTTCCTCCTTGTAAGTGCTGCACACACATGAGAACAATGTAGTAGATCTAGCTGCCATATATTACAAGTGCAACACCTATTTGTAATGTTGACAACGTATTCAATATCACCATAAAAACTTGTGATGTATTAACATCAACAATGTAAACCTACAAAGATAAAATAAAATTAATACTAAATAATGAATGGAAATAATTAAATATGAAAACAATAAAGAAAAAGAAAGGAAATATAGACATAAGAAATCTCACATCCATCGTACGGGCCAGCTCAAATTGAGCATGTAGATCTTTCTTCGCTTCCTTCGTCAAATACGTAAGCATATAACTAGCAGTAGTCCTCTAATCATCAAATCATATTTACAACTTTTATTGAATATACTCAATAAGGCAAGCAACAAGTAATGATCTAGCATCCTTTAGAATAGAATTTAATGTCTCCACAAGGTTTGAAGTCATCACATTATACCGGCGTCTAACAAAATATGCACGAGCTCATTTTTCATACCCAACTCCACTCAAGTAAGACCATATAGAAGGAACAATGGCTTCTAAACAACGCATATGCAACTCAAAATCTACAGTTCTATATGCCATGCACATTTATAGAGTAAATTATCAACTTGAACCTTTTATATATCGTCTTCACATTGTTAAGCAGATGTTGCATAAAATAAACATGACAAACATCCGGGAAATACTTTGCAACAACCTTTGGGATCCTATTATGTTGATCAAAAATAATTATCAACTCTTAATTGATCGTCGCAGCGCGTGTGCAGTGGAAGCGTGTGGCGCAAGACCATATTAAAAATTAAACTTTTAATAAAAATTGAATCTTTTAATAAAACATAAATTACGCAACGCCATGATAACAAAAAAATCTTTTTATTGAAAACTATTTTCAATCAGTCAGGATCTATTATATATTTATATATTAAATCTACAATATATAAGGTTAGGAATCATATATCTCTTGTAGTCTTAATCAATCGTCATTGCAAAACTGATCGATCCTCGTCACATGAAACCGTTCCAATGATCAGTAGACTCCGAGATCCACACCAAGATCTTCCAAGTCAATTTTCAACGCACTAGGACATGTGTGGACACGTAAAATATTACAAGACACTTTTTTTATCTCTAGATGTTCTCAACACATGAAATCTAGAGATTTACTGAGAATGACTTTTATGAGAAACGGTTCTCTAAAAGAACACTATGATTATTTTTTTTAGATATTTTATTAACTATTAATCGTAGAGAAAAATCACTCTAACCAATTGTGTTCACAACTCAATTCTCTGATTGATCAACTGATGATTTGATCAACAAAGGTCTTTGGAATAAAATATGTATCTTATTATAGATAATGACGTATCAAATATTTAGAGAGAACTAAAAATTAAAAATAATATTTAATTTCAAATTATCCAATACAGCGGGACCCACAGTATAATGGTGAACAACTGCAGTGCCACAGGGTACTGCAGTGTGCCGCGAGGCAACATAGTGACTCACTACATCATTGTAGTGTCATGTGGCACTAGAGTGTTGCACCCCCACTACTGTAGTATCACATGGCAGTACAGTAATCCGGTTCAATCTCTGATACCCAACTAGTGATTGACACATGACAATTACTGTAAATTAAATATTTATTTTAATCAGATATATATCTATATATCAGTTAATTCAAAATTAACATATCTGATTACCTCTATCAACTAAATTATTTGTTATTTCACAAATAACAGATTCAGTTGATCCAAAATATTATCTAATAATAGTTTAATTATCTAATTTCACAAATTAGATATTATGTCTCACTTATCGATTATTTTTTATCGATTATTAAAAAATAAACGATAATTATATATAGCTTAATTTCGAAAATTATATTTATATATATATAAATAATTCAATTAATTAATCACGCATAATTACCTCATAATTATGAACTTGCCCCGAAATAAAAATTTCTTTACAAGTTAGTCATTTTCTCATGTCATGAAATATTCAGACCCTAGACTGCGTAGTATAGATGTGACTTGGAGGCCATGGATCTATAATCCTAAGCTCTAATAAACTAGATTATTAATTAAACTCTTTAATTAAATAATTTTTTAATTAATTCCATTATCACTCCACAATAAATATGGAATTGAACTCTTAGTGATTATAAAGTATATTTACAAAGTATTCTCATGTAGTCCACTGATATATCAATTCATGTAGTTCTGTCATTCAATTATTGGTTCGTAAATTAGAACTGGTCAAAATTATAGTTTTACCATTTCTAATTACTTCTTGATCTTTAAGTACCATTAATCCATTAGTGAATGCTTACTTTATAATCTTATTATAAATTTTAGCTCAATAACCATTCAGTTTCAGAATTAACACTTAAAGAACCAATATATGATCTGTTAAGAAATCTTGGATTCTAAATCTTGTAAGATCATGTTCCCAGCCATGCATATCACTAGATCTCTAAAATAAAAGTCACTAGCCTGTTTTACAAACAAACCTTAACGAGTGAATCAAAAGATCCAGTAGACATGTATATGGGTTCATGATAAACGACACGTTGATAAAGATATTAATTCACATCGGTCGAGTCATTTATAATCTCATTATATAAAGTATCTTCACTAAGATGTCTATCCACATCAATGATCTAAATTTAGATAACATGCATCCATAATGCTTAGTGAACTGTACTAACAACCATTCATTAAAGATCTCATACTTTAATATGTTGCTGATAATTATATTCATTATCTATGATCTTAATCCTCTCACACTAATACAAGATCACAGTCTCGTTAATGAATATGAAATTTTCAAATATTCATATAAATATTTAATAATAATTTAAAAGAACAATTATAAGAAAAATGCAATGCTCATTAAATTTCATATAAAAAAGTCAATACACATACTTTGAAGGCATAACCCCCAACACTCTTCACGATATTCAAGGGCACAAATTAACTTATCTATAAATCAATCCCAAGCCAAATCATTCTCCGACTCAACAATCGCAAAAGCTAATGGAAAATTTTGGTCATTACCATCAAGCATTAAAGCAACAAAAGTGTACATGATACTTATTTGTCAAAATGTCCCGTCAACACCTATAACAGGTCTATGGTGCCGACTACCACTTAAAGAAGGCCCCAACGCCATGAAAAAATATTTTAGCCTACCATCACGATCAATATGCAAATGTGTGACAGTACCTAAAACATATAGAAAATATTCACTAAACATATAAATTGATTTTTAATAATACAGTGAATAATAACGATATATATAGCATAAGACTCATCCGGAGATCTGCAAATCATATCAAGAACTCTATTCTTGGCCCTCCAAGTTTTATAACAACTTATATTAATGTCGTGCTTCACATGCATATGATGAATAATGTCCTTAGATTGTGTGCGATCACAAACTCCACACATATACTTATCATTTATACACTCACTAACAATTGTCGAAGTAGCTTGACGGTGATCAATGTCAAGAGAACAAGTGTGCTCCTTTACATACTTTCTAATACGTCAAGTTTCACCACCTCTATAACGTGAAGCACATACAAACAACTGGCAAGTCTTGACAATATACCGAACTACACACCTTTCACAATTACACAAAGTGAATATTGTGCTTCAAAGCTATCAAGTACAGTGCCTTTTTCAACTCATATTTTGAGCTGAAAAATGACTTCTCTTGTATATCAAAGCCAAGAGGTAACTTTATCCACAAATAAAGGTTTAGAAAGGTTATCATGAACAATCATTTGAGATGAAGACCCAACCTCTGATGATGATAAAATTTCAGCACTAACAACAACATCAGATGCCCTATTACCAATGCCAGAGTAACAATTAACAGATAATTTATCCGTTTCTCATTATTCATTAAAGTAAGATACCAATCAACGTCAGAATCTACGCTATTTGATGGTCATTAACTCTCATGGTCAATTCTACTTTGTGAACATCAATGAGGGTCTTTCATATGGCTAGAAAAGGTTTCCCGAGAATAATTGTCACCTCTCTATCAACTTTATAATCCAATATGATGAAGTCCACATAAAAAGTGAAATTGTCAACTTGGACTAACACATCTTCAATTTTCCCTTCAGGATGTGTATAGGATTTGTCAACTAGTTACTATGTGACAGTAGTTGGTATAGCCCCACCAATGCATCATTGCCTGAAGACTAACATTGGCATGAGATTAATATTGCCCCAAGATCACACAATGCCCTGCCACAATATGCTTTTCCAATTAAATAAGGTATCATGATGCTTTTAGGATCCTTTAACTTAGGTGGTAGCTTATTCTGTAGCATTAAGTTGCACACATTGGTCAATGCCACAGTTTCAAACTTTCCCAAATTTCTCTTCTTAGTCAGTATATCTTTCATGAATTTTACATAATTAGGCATTTGCTATAGAGCTTCCATCAATGGGATGTTGATGTGCAACTGCTTCAGTATGTCTAAAAACCTAATGAACTGCCTGTCTTGGTTCTTATTTTGAAGTCTCTAAGGAAATGAGGTGGTTTTCTATCTATTTTTCTTCTGAAGTATGTTGCACAAGCTATGAATTTTCCCTCATCTGCTTGATTTCTAGTTTATCCAAGGGACTATCTGTTATTTTTTCGCTTATCTGATTAATAACCTTGCAATGCTCTTTACATCTCTACTCGGATTTTTAGTGTTGCTTTGCGAAGTCGCTTGAGGATTGCTATCTAGGCCATTGGCTAGCTGTCCCAATTGATTCTCCACATTCCTGAGTGACACCGCTTGACTTTGAATCATAGTTGACTAATTTTGAATGACAGACTCATTTTTAACTATGTACTCCTTTAGCAAACTCTCAAGTGAGTTGGATTGTTCATTTGAGATTAGCTTTGCATCTGAGGGTGTTGTGAAAATCCCGATGGATAAGTCAGCTTATTTTATATGTTAGAAGCACGTGCTCCTTGATTACGCCAAAAGAAGTTACGGTGTTACCTCCAATCTAGGTTATATGTGTCTGAGAATGGATTGTTGTTCTTTTTAAAGTTCCCCACATAATTAACTGAAGCTGGGTTGCCCAGACAACTGTAGAAAAGATGACTTCTTCACAGTAGACACATGATACTCAACAACTTGAGTATCAAGGCAGGAACAACATCCTTATAATGTAAACTAGTAACTTAATGATTTTATCATATTTGTTAGCAATGACATTTGAACTATCAAGGCAGGAACAACATCCTCATAATGTTTTTGATAATAGGCTTAATGATTTTATCATATTGGTTAGCAATGACATTTGAGCTATCAAGGCAGGAACAACATCCTCATAATGTAAACTAGCAACTTTTTTCCTACTGAAGCTCTTGGCGATTGGTAATTATTACTTGCTATCTTCTCAAGGTTGTCGTAAGCTTCATTGTATGATTTTGACAAGATTACCCAATTAGATGAAGCATCCACAATGAGCATTGTTTGAGGGGTTCAAGTAGAATGTCTCCATTTGAATGCAATAAGGAATGCCATTGTGTTGGAATTTCCTCAACTACTCTTTGAACCTCTCCCAAGCTTCATATAGTGACCCCTCCTGCAATTGGTGAAAAGAAGTTATTTCATTTATGAGCTTTGATTTCTTAGGTTGGGGAAAGTACTTCATTAAAAACTTTTCAGCTACATTATTCCATGTATTGACTAAATCAGGTGACAAAGAATTCAGCCATGCTTTGGCTTTATCTCTCAAAGAATAAGAAAATGATCTCATTATCATAGTATCCTCAGCTGGAATCTTGAATGCATTTGTAACGCCCCATTTCTGAGGGTTATAATTAATGGCAAATGAAGCTAGAGTTATAATTAATGGCAAATGAAGCTAGAGTTATAATTAATGGCAAATGAAGCTAGAGTTATAATTAATGGCAAATGAAGCTAGAGTCATTAAATTAAATCCCCTTTCAGTTGGTAAATTATAACTAAGAGCTATTTAAATTGTTATAGCTTCACTTGCAGCAGTAACCTCAACTTCTCAATGGTAGAATTGATTTTAATCTTTATGGTTTAAGTGCTATAATCAAGCTTTACACATTCATATGCCAAATTAAAATCAAGAACCTCAATTAATGATCCCATTTTTTATAGGTTGACAAGGTGAACAATACATTCCTATACTATCGACAAATTACGTAACTCATCAGGAAATTAAGTAAACTTGCACTACTCAAGCTAGATCTACTAAATTAAAGCCATCCAGTATTTAAATCAATGGGTATTTATATCTTTAATAACAAGAATGAGCAATAAAACACGCTTGAATATAATGCTACTAAATTAGCGTAATAATCCACGCTCAATAGTAAAGTTAAACAACTTAAAGGTTCATTAATCACTCCAACTAAGAAAGTTTACTCATACCGAGCTTAGTGATAATCCAAAATCATAAATCATCCATTAATTACAAGCTAATGAGCTTAATAGAAAGAAAAATAGAAAAGAGTAATGAGGGGATAAATAAGGAGTGAGAGAGGCTTCTTCCAATCTTGTCTTCTTCCTCATTCGTCCTCTTCTTTCCTTTTTGTACTCTTCTATGTTTCTCTAAACATTTTGTCTCCTCTATTCAATATAGTTTGTCTACCCCTCCCTTGCAAAAATGTAATTCATTTATGTGTCCTTCAAGCTAGGGTACACAAAGGAAAAAAGACGCGCGTCACTCAAGAAAATGGTGAGGACCACAATGTATGCCAGTTGTCCAGATGTTTATTAGCTCCTTTAGATTTCTACAGGTAATGAAATATTTTCCTTGCATGCACTTATGATGTTGTAGCGTTGTTATAACCACATTCTATCACACTAGGTCACTCATATCATAGCTTTAATTCGTACAAAGAAAGCAATATAATGATTGCACTCACTACAAGAATTTCACTCATCAATGACCAACTTATTAGTTATGAATTGAATTTTGTCGCTATAGATGGGATTCAGCGGTGAAGAATTTTATTGGCCACTAATTGTAAAGGTTTTAACGGCAATCTCTAAAAATTCGCCGCTAAAACAATGCTATGAATTGTAAGTCAACTTTTAGCTTCATCTACATCGTGGAAGAAAGTAGTTAGCGATTATTTGTAAAGGAATCGCTAAGACATTTGGGCAACGCGACTATTTTCAAAGCCTTCTGAAAAATTGGAAAGACATCATATCCTCTCATCTTCGTTTCCTCCACATTTTTACTTGTTTTCCTTTATTGAGCTCAATCGCCGCCTAAGTCTTCTCTAGTAAGTGCGCTCCCTCTCTGTTCCCTTCTAAGCCATCGCAGGTCCAACTATATTTTATATTCTCACGAGGTATCTCTTAATAAAATTTCTCTCTTTTTTTCATTCCTTTATTTTCTTCAAATTCTTGCAATTTTTATATATGTGGAACAATAAATTTTGTGTAGTAATTCTAAGATATGCATTTCACAGTCAAAATTGATATTTGATTTTTTTTTCTTTCGAATTTCTTTACTTTTCCTTTGATTTTGTCAAAGAAATTTGATCCATTTGCTTTATTTCAGTTTTCCTACTCATTTTGTTTATGCTATTTTTTGCTGAAAACTTGCTCCTGAATTGGAATTTGTTCTAAGATAAACTGTGTATTCATCGATATCTCACCTCAATTTTCTGGTGATTTTTTTATCTTTTATGAATCTCTAGCATCTTATAGTGTCTTTGAGGATTTCTCATTTTCTGGAGGCTTTGCTTATTAGAAGATGTACTTGTTATGGATACTCAATATAAAAAGCCAGATGTAATACCCCTACTTTATGGCCGATCGGGATGAAAGCAATTTTTTTTAGTCTTCGTTTATAAGTTTAGCCCTTATATTTTTTTTATATGACATTGTATCTCAACCACGTGATAGATAATATTTTTTATATTTGAGAGGTTCCTTTGTGATTTCATAAATAAATATGTTTCGAGGCAACATAAGGGTAATTTTGTCATTTTTCTCTCCTATGTCTAAATCCATTATATATGATGCATGTACAGATTTTTAGTCATGTGCATGTTATTAAGTGTAATTTTAATTTATTAGGGTTATAGTTTTTTGGGAATTATTTTTGTCTTAATGTCGATTTTTAAGGATTTTGATTTTGGGGTTTGTTATTTTAGCCTTTGGTGACTTTAGGGTTAGGGTTTTATTGCCCTCCCCTAGCTTGGCTGACCCCCCCCCCCCCCCCTTTAGCCTAGTTTAAGTTGTGTCAGTTTTTATCAAGTCAGCGCTTGGAGTTAGTTTTCATTTTTGCATATCGTATTGTACTAAGTAGAATAGTCCTATTTGTTTCAGGAGTTTTACTTCCGTAGTTTCTTTAGCTGTAGATCAGGTAAGTAAAATCTTACATATATAATTCTTGTTTGCTTTGCTGTATTTGAAAATCGTAGAATAAATTCTGATCTCTTTTCCTTACTTTGTCATTCTATTGTGATGTATTTGTTATGCTATTGTACTTTATTATGGACGATGATGTCTTGCATGATTCTGAAGCTTGGCAAAGAAATAAAATGTAAGGTATGAAAGATTATCGTATGATCACATAACGTAAAATATTGTATGTCGTTAGAGTCACATACCCACCAACTCTCTTATTGGTTGCCTTGTCCTTCAGGAAAGGTATATGTGTACCTCGTCCTTCAAGAAAGGATCTCTGAATGGATCCTGGTTAATTTTATGGGAAGGCATATTTGCAACTGGTTCCACCTTTTCGAAGGTGCTAAATGATACTCGTGAGAAAGGTCACTTACACATACCTTACAAACTACCAAACCTTACTGATGGGTAGTTTTGCTCTGATATATATGAGTGTGTGGCAAGCTCTAACAGAAGTTGGCCAGCGTCTCTGTAAGAAAAGCTATGAACGATCTGATTGAAGTTAAGTTTTGCACGTAAGACTCTGTAAGATAAAATGATATGCATTGTATGTAATTGCCTTTGTGTGAAGTTATGTATGTATGGTATTACTAACTTAGTATATTTTATACTCACTCTGTTTTATTTTAAAATTTTCAGATGAGGAAGATGCTTCAGGTGAAGTCTAGAGTCTCTGGCACGAGACTAAATCAAAGTCATTTTTTTAAACAATAGAAATTTTAATTTGTTTTGTTAAAGATTAACAATTTTCAATTATTTTCTTTCTTTCGTTTGACAATTATGAAGTACTAATCTGTCACTATATGACGATTTAAATTTAGTCGTAATAAATCAGGCTGTGTTTAAGTTTTTAATTTTCAACGTGATTAGTTTTTAAAAAAATTGAACTAGCTTTCGCGAGCCCTTTTGTAATAAATATTAAATGAAATTTTGAATAAATTTCAGGCTGTTACACCAGATGAGTTCATTTCCTCTTGAATGAAACCACTTTTATTTTAATGGCTTGAATGACTATTGGTTGGTGTACACTGCTTCTTGTGTTCTGTTTATTTTTAACTAATCAAACTCCATAATTGAGGAATGTGGTCAAAATATGGCGACATAGAGCTGGAAAACATAAAATCTAGCTCAACCATTTCTGTTCAAAAAATTTGATGTCCATTTCATTCATCATGATTGCTTTAATTATTTAGATATACACATGTGTATATGACAAAACGTTTACTCAACATTGCGATACTATATTCTGTCAAAGACTTTGTGTTTACCCAGGTAATTTACTCTGAGGTTTCCTTGCTGCTTAGCTTAGAGTCCCTGTTGTTTAATTAGTCTTTGTTGAAACTTTTTGGAACAAATGCTTGAGCCAAACTGTTGCAAAAACTATTTAGAGGAGTTCAAACTTTTGAGACTTTTTGTTGAAACCACTACCGCTGATTTGAAAGTTTCCTACATGTTTGCTGAGAATTCTAGATTGTATCTTGTACAATATGGGAGCACATTTTGTTTTTTCTCAGATTTCCTTCTTTTATAGTTAGATCCAATAGGCTTGTAATATAATAGAAAATGGTTTTAAGCATTTTAATTTAATTTTCTGCTTGTAAGAGGTTGACAATGATGTATATGTCAAGGAATGCAATGTTAGATTAATTCTGTTCAATTTTAACTAAGTAGACTATAGAATTCACTCTTGTAAAATGATTACACTTAATCTAGTTATGGGCATTTTTCTTCGATAAGCATGTCATTTCATTCGTTCTCTATCAAGTTTTTTCTCTCATTTTTTCAGACTTGTGCATTGAAAGGCTTTTCTTAATCTTTTAATAGCTTTTGATGTATTATTCTGCATATGTTATGTCTCTAGGAAGAAAAAGGCGTACTATGAGAGTAGTTCCTCAAACAGATATAACATGTTACTTATATTCCTTACTTATTTCATATTCGATAACTGCTTATGCCTTGTTTTATTGTAGGCGGCTCAGCAGCCTAAGCTGCTTGCAAGAAGGTCTATGATCACGCTCGAGGCTTTGAGTCGGACTGTTCAGTGAATGCAAGTGGAAGAAGACCAATCTCTATATCACCCTTAAATAGTGCTCTAGATAAATTAGAAATGAGCTTTGAAATTATAGTACGTCAGTATGCACCACTAGAACATGATGGCTAGAGTAACGTTACCAAATTCTTTCAAGGCTACAATAGTTGACAGACTGTTGATAAGAACATTTAGTTGTTATACCTTAAAATATTTTTGTTATAATATTTATAATATACAACTAATATATTTATACTTACTATTCTTTTGATAGAGAACAGGATCTAGGGAGCCACCAACTCAAATTGAATTATTTCGTATTACACACTGCTCAACTAGTAATGGTTGGATGAATGAGGAGACTCAAACTTGATATGTGAGCATAAGACATTTACATATTCTTAGTTATGCATGTTCAAATTAGAAGTATTGGAATAGTTGGTTTTAATCATGAATAGTTGGTTTTAGTCTTGAGGAAGTTCTATGATTTAGTTAGTTCACTTTACTAATATAACGTTTCCTAGAAATGCATGTCTCAACTACGTCACAAGTATATTGTAGAGGGAGTCTCAACACGCAGAGAAGCGGAGATTTTTTAGGATGTGCATGGAATAAGCATAGTATCGCCACTAAAAGTTTCAACAATAGTTCTGAATCTTTCCCTAAATTATTTTTTACTTACATGAAGTGAAAATAGTTTTTCATTTATTTATTAATATGAAGTCAATAGTAACAATAAAATAATTTTGATGAAAAAGATACATATTATATTATATAATATAAATGTAAGTTTTGAAAGTTTTAAAAAGTAGCAACAAACTATTGTTGAAAGATTAAGCGGCAACATAACATTGCCACTAAAAACCTCTAGCGACAACATAACCATTGCCGCTAAAAAGCTTGAGCGGTAACGCATACATCGTCGTTGAACTATTTAGCAACAACTACACAAAGTCGCCATTAAAAACTTTATTGGCAGTCCTTAGCGGCGCCCTGTTTAACGATGATTAGTCGCTGCTAATAACATTCAACGATGAGTTGTGATTAAATTACCAGCTACTTACTTCGCCACTGATGAACATTTTTCTTGTAGTGATTTACCATTCCATTTATGCTAAATTAGCTAGATAAACTCAAATCTCATTCAAGATAGATAACAAGCATCATATGATAAAATTTAATCACTAACTAGGAAAATCACTCTTTAATTCCTATTAAACTAACTTGAAAGGTATAAGATAACTCTGATTTCTTAGAGTTATCAATGTGTTGCTGCTGATCATTGGCAAAAAGTGATGGAATTTGAAATCTATTTAATGTACTCCAATGGATTATGAGAGTTTGTACAATCACCTATGGGGTAAAACCCATTGGGTGCAAGTGGGTTTACAAGCGGAAGCGAGACATAGATGGTGAGGTGGATATCTTCAAAGCTAGTGTTGTTGCAAAAGGGTATACTCAAAAAGAGGGAATCGATTATGAGGAGACCTTTTCACTGGTGTCCATGCTTAAGTCTATAAGGATATTGCTATCCATTATGGCTCATCTAGACTTTTAGATTGTAGAAAATGGACGTAAAGACTACATTTCTGAATGAAAATCTTGAAGAGAATATCTTTATGCCTCAGCTTGAGGGCTTCAACACAAAAGGTCAGAAGAATATGATTTGCAAGTTAAATAGGTATATTGATGGACTTAAGGAAGCATTGAGGTCATGATACATCAAATTTGATTAAGCAATCAAGTCTTTTAGTTTTGATCAAAATCCTTATTAATGGTGGTGTACAAGAGAAAGGAATGAAAAATAGTAGTTTTCTAAATTCCTTATGAAGATGATCATGCTCATTAGGAATCATGTAAGGTTAATGTCAAACATAAATTTGTGGCCTTCAAATAAATTTGATATCAAGGACTTGAGAGAAGCGACATATATTCTTGGGATCAATGTCATTCATGATCAAGGATCTAGAAGAAAATGCTTATCCCAATCTACGTGTATAGATAAGATTCTAATGAGGTTCGGGATGGAAATTCCAATAAAGCTCAGGTATTTTTTAGACATGGAATTCATCTATTCAAGGATCAGTGTCCTAAGACACAAGATGAGATAGATGGCATGGAGATAGTTCCCTATGCTTCTACAGTTGGAAGTCTCATGTTTGCATGTTTAGTACCAAAGTAGATATCAGTTCTGTAGTAGGCATGGTTAGCAAATATCAATCAAATCCAATCAGAGAACAGAGAGTAGTACTGAAGCATATACTTAAGGATATTAGGAGAATGAGGGATTATATGCTTCTCTATCATAGTGAGAGTCTCGTACCAGTTGGTATACAAATTAAGGTTTTTAATCAAATAGAGTCTCTAGGAAGTCTATGTTGGGCTATGTGTTTATCTAGAAGGAGAAGCAATCAATGGAGGAGTTCAACACATAAGTTTATTGCAAACTCAACCATGGACATGTCAGTAAACTTGTTTACGACTAACTCTATAGTCATGGATTTCCCTTTTACACTAGGCTCGAATATTGATCATTAGTGAAGCGATTGTTGGAGATTCTGAGGATTGATAAACTTCTTGAGTGCACGTTCGTTTACCATTATTTTCAACAAGCTTGTTGTTAGTAAAACCTAGAGTCTCGATTGTCTCACCTTCAACTTCTAATTTGTTCATGAAAGAAGAAATTTGCATGTCTTTACCTCTACCAACTTCATTAAAGTAGAGATCTCTCGCTCCATATCAACAAGTTATTCTTCAACAGTAGTTGCATCGACCATCATGATAGACATAGTCTCTAAACGAGTAGAGTATGATGTGTTTCCCCCAATCTTCTAGGCCTTTGTGGGAGTAACATAATTATTTCCAGCCAGTAAATATGAAAGATGATAGGTTCCTTTTCTTGCTTGTAGTATAATTGTCGATTAATTTAGAGACTAAGTTTTCCAAGCGACTATGAGTCATCAGGCTAATTGGGGTCTTCCATCGTAGTTGTCATTAGGTTGGGGTTTTGTGATCATAACTTGATCAACAAAGTTGGTAATTTGAGGAATTTTCTTCAAAGCCATTGAACTTTATGATGGTGAAGCTTGAATCTTGAAACTTGGAAGCAGAAATGGATAAGAGGTGAAGATGTCCCATTGGGCGTGCTAGAAATTTGGACACACAATTTTGTTGTTAGGAAGATTGTACAACAAATTTGATAGACAAATGTTGAAATTTATATTGATAATTATGATGTATACAATCTATGTTTATAATTTCTTACAAATAATAATTCTTTGATTCTTTTCTTTAAATAATCATCAATTTGTGGCTTGACAATGAATTTCACAACTTGAAATATGAATCTTTTACGCTTATGATAGTAAACGACTGCGATGAATTCTTGAATCTTTAGAGATCACTTGAAAAAGTTGATGTGTTGCTAGCTACTTGGGATGACACGTGTCAATAATTTATTTAAGATGGTGTGTCATTAAAACACATGGTGGTTTCTCCTTCGCCATGAAATAATGCCTCATCCAATTATTTTTTGACATTTTGCATTATTTAGTTGGTCTTTGAAGATGACATGTAGCTACTTTGATTGGTCTATTTTGGACCCACCAACCTTGACCTGTGAGGTTTAATTCGTCTAAATGATACAAACCCCTAACAGCCGCAAGCCAACGAAATTACACCAACAATACTTACAAAGTACTTAAATTCAAAAATAGATGTAGGCAGGTCCCAATAAGGTTGAATTGACAATAGTTTTAGGAATTGCATGGATAAGATAAAGTCTTTCTCTAATCAACCTAGTAATATCTCCTAATATAACATTAGAGTCCTTAGATTCTCCCATAAAATTTCTACATTTCCTCCCAATCCAGATGGAATACCCAAAACCTGCAAAAGTAAGAGAGGCAAAGGTAAGTTGCAACCCCTTAAGAGAGGCAAAAGGCAGCAGCCTATGATGCCACAAAAGCGAGCAAGTTTCCCCTAATGTGGAGGAGTTTCCGCCAACACCAAGAAGATCAGTTAGCCACATCTTAACTCAAAAAATAGAATGACCCTTCAATAAGAAATTTTGATGCCAAACAATCCAAAGAGAATCACTATTTTTAGTAGCAACTCTCAAGAAATTCTTGGAAGTAGTGCAATTCCAAGGTAGGAGGCTTCAAAAACCAAAACCACATTCTTCTAGAAGACAACAAACTTGATCAAACTTTAGCACCAGAGTGATTATCAAATGTACCCTAACAAAGAAAGTTCCTGAGCACAATATTCACATCCTTGATAACCTACTTAGGTAAAATAAACACACTAGCCTAGTAATTGTAAATTGAAATTAAAGCTAATTTAATAAGTTTCATTCTCCCTGCTTAAGATAGATACTTATTCACCCACTATTTAGTTCTACTAACAAGCTTATCAAATAGTAAACAACAATCTAATCTACTCAACTTAGAAGAGATAAGAGGAACATCAAGATACCAGAAAAGGAGAGAACCAGGCTGGAAACTAGTAACAGCTTGTTACACAATTTAAGGAGTGCATTAAAATAACATACTACTCTTCAAGACGTTATGCCTTAAACCAGAAATAATATGAAAAAGATCCAACCCAGCCTTGACTAACTAGATAAAAGGGACATCACCTATAGTGAAAATAATAAATCATTAGCAAAACACCTCCAATGGAACGTTAATTTAGAAAGAGAAGTAGAGAAAGTTAAGAATACATGTCAAAGCTTCCGTAATCAACACAAAAATGTAGGGACATATAGGATCCCCTTATCTCAAGCCCTTACTATCACCTGTGAGGAAGATCGGTGTCAGTGAATCTTCGAGGTGACACCTTGGAGAAAGGATGTAGGTGAGGTTGCCGAACCACGTAAAATATCATGTTTGATTTCTCTATCCCTTCTCTCTTTGTATTCTTGCATGAATATGTAACTGCTATACATATTTGTTTCCAATGGTCCATTATTATTTACATTTGGCGGTTATTCATTTTCCAAAACTCATATCACTCAATTCACACCCACTCTAAAGGCCATATCGATCCTACAATTGGTATCAGAGTTTAAAGGTCAGGATTTCGACTCCAATGAAATTTATTGTGATTGCTGGCACATGTTGGGGGTATTGTTGGTAGTTAGCCAAAAATCCTACCACGTGGTGGAGGCTTGGTGGTGTCAGTCACACCGGAACCTGGGAGCCACCGTTTGAACTAACTTCACCTTGATAACTCCCTTCTAATGTCAAATGTCCTAAAGCTAAAAGAGGTCCAGATCGAGTTTAAAGATGAAAAGGAGTTTTGTACTCAACTCTAGCTATTTGAAGGGTCGTGGAACCAAAGAAGGTTGTGACCCCATCACTGAGGGAGAGGCAGAACTAGATGTTGAGATTAATGATGTATTGAACTCCCTCAACCCGATTGACACTGTGAATACTGAGGTGCAAGAGTTTGATATTCCTTTTGCTATGCCAACTCCATAATATGACCGAGACTAAGCCTTAAGTTTGAGCCTATTGCGACAGAGTCTCAACTATGAATTTTTATGCATTTCTGACCCTGTGTGGTATTTTCTGGTCTTCCTTTTGTTCTTAAAAAGTATTGAAATAGTTTGAAAAATATTGCCACACTACTATTTCGCCATCTCATGCCTTTTGTTTTCTGTTTTGGCTGTGCTATGCTTTCTAATTTTATATTGTTACAACTTTACAATGTATGAATGTTTTTTCCTGCATCTCAATTGCCTTTCTTTCTCATGTTTTTTTACCGTCCCATGTAGTCTGTTTGACCGAATGTGTAAAGGGCCTATAATGAGTGAAAATCATTTAAGCGACATAAGAGCATCTCAGATAGTAAAACATGACCGAATGGTAATGTGCCAAATAAAAGAGTAGCGAGTGATTGCATTACCATTTCGTGCTTGAGAGCGTGTTTTCATATTCACGTAAGTCAGGCTGACCTTTAGTCATCATTTTGTCTGGATGAACTTGGCCTGAGTAAATGAGCCTGTTGTAGCACCGAAAAAAAAAAGCAAAACATGGAAGTGCATGCGAACAATGTGTTCTATGATTGGTAAATGTTAAAAGAGACAAGTGGGACATAGAAAAAAAAGGATCAGTATGAATTGGGAAATTTTCATCAATCTTGGCATTGATGTTGGGCCTCGTTGGCCCTTGGATTGCTCTTGGATCTATCTTAGCCATTTAGACCCATTTCAAGTACTAGGTTTTTTTTTTCTTTTTGGGTTAAACAAAAAATGTTGGGGTTCAATGAGTATATTGAGGGGTTCAACAAATACATTATGCGATTCAACAAAATGTAAAAAATCAAAATTTCTTGTTAGGGTTCAACGAAAATGTAGTGGTGGGTTTAAAAAATATGTTGAGATATTCAACAAATGTGTTAAGGGTCACACAATGTAGAAAGTTAAAATTTCTTGTCGGGGTTCAACAAAAATATAGTGGGGTTTAATAAATATGTTAAGGGGTTCAACAAATGTATATTATTGGGATTCAACAAAAATGTTTCGGGTTCATCGAATGTGTTTAGGGGTTCAACCAATATGTTATGAGATTGAACAATATATTATGAGATTTCTTTAACCCCAACAAGAAATTTTAATTTTCAACATTTTGTTAAACCATACAACATATTGGTTGAATCCCTCAACATATTCATTGAACCCCCTACACTTTTCTTGAAGCCCAGCAAGATATTTTATTTTTTTTTATTTTGTTGAACCACACAACATATTTGTTGAACCCGTCAATAGATTTGTTGGACCCGTCAAATAGATTTGTTGGACTCGTCAAATAGATTTGTTGGACTCGTCAACATATTTGTTATAAACCCCACTATATTTTGCTAAACCTTAGCAATAAATTTTAATTTTCTACATGTTATTGAACCACGTCATATTTATTGAACCCCATTATATTATTTTTGAACCCCCAACAAGAAATCAACATTAACAACATTTTATTGTACCTCAAAACACATATCTTGAACCCTTCAACACATTTGTTGAACACCCCTACTTTTTTATTGAACCCCATAAAGAAATCCTAATTTTTGAAATTTTCCTGAATCCCTAATATATTTTTTGAACCCATCAACCATTTGTGTGAACTCGACAACATATTTATTGAACCCAAAAATGTGAATCGTCCCTTGATATATGGAGATTAGACACTTTATCGTCATTCTGAAAGTGCCAATCGCCATCCTCAATCCTGACGCCATCATAATTGACCAAATCACTAAATGCTGAAGTGGCAATCACCTAGAATGGCCTTAAATGCCATCTTCCCCTATGGCAATCACCATGTAGATCCATTTCAAAAAATTAACTTTGAAAATAAATTAACGTACAACACTCCACGTATCGCCAAGAAAGTTATCAGAAATTGGATTGAATTAAGTAATTAATTGTCAAAGAAATTGAACACTTATTCATAAACATGATAAAATGTGCCATTGATTATGTGTTGAGGTTTAACGACAAGATCAAGTAAACGATTTTTCACCAGAGAGAATTATTGATCGTGATACTATCTTGTCGATAAATTCTATATTTTGGATTGACGAACATGTATAAACCCCACGGTCAGATTCTTATGTAGTATCGAACTTTCACCCTAAAAGTTTGAAAATTAGTAATCAAAATTTAAAATTTAACATTTTGTTCAAGATCGTCATTTTATCATGGTCAATAAATTCTAGATTTAGGTTTGACGAACATGCACAACCTCCAAGGTCTGATTCATATGTAGAACAACAGAAGTCCCTTTTTCTCACGTTTTGACTTGTAAAATTAATTACGTTACTCAACACATATCGTCTAGAAAAATATCGACTGTTGGATTAAAGTATATTTATATAAACATTTTTAAGTTATAGAATCGTAGAATTAATATTTATATCATACAATCATATATGATGGTCCGATTCATATGTAAAATCGTAAAACTAATATGTATGTTGCACACTGAAAAATGGATGGTCCAAATCTATGAAATATCACTCTACTAAAAAAATTATCTCCCCAGAAAAAAATTCTCACCAGAACTACTCCAAAAATTTTGAATTTAAAAATTAAAACTTTAAATATGATATAAACCATCAGTTTACCAACATATAACGATGATTTATTATCCTGTAGTGACGGTTTTGGTAGTTTCGTGGTAGTTATGGTAATCTATATCGGTGGTTTCCTAATATATACTGGCAGTTTATTACCCTATAGTGGTTATGGACCATATAGCAGCGGTTTTCTAACAAATAATGGCGGTTTTGTGGTGGTTATGGTATTTTCACACTTTTTCATACACTTAGTCATTTTCACACACATAGCCATTTCATTTATTAGCTTTTGTCTTCAACTTAGCTATTTTCACACTCTTGTATGAATATTTATATTTTTGGTAAAATTTCATCCACCAACCACGTAGAGAGTATTTTAAGTCACAACCATAACATACTCTATCAACATTTGAACAAAGAACATATATATTCATTGCAGAGCAACTGAAGTACATAACAAGTTTAACTGTGAGTTTTGTATTTGTTACCACTTGTCTACATTTTACTTTATAACATTTTTCCATGTCTGTATTAGTTCTTGAAGATTATTGTTGAGTAGATGATGTACATTAGTCAGCATCTAAATCTAAGGAATCATGTTTTGATATTTCAACAAGCTTGGCCTCTTCATTAGAAACATGCTGGTTACCCGTTACTAGACAACATGGATCGGGGTCAATGGGACTGGAAGTCTCCTTCAAGGTGCAAAAAAATAACTCATGTAAAGAAGCATATTCATCTAAAGGAAGGGCTAGTTCTTGAAAATCTTAAATGTAAACTAGAAGAGAACATGACAACTTTATTGATAGCTTGTATCTGCATTAATTTGGCCATTTTCTTATAAAAATAATGAAAACAAAAGAAAACTTCAAAATCATAAAAGAAAGTAGTATTGAACAGGAAAAAACCGCATCAAAGACACATGTACAAAAATGAGCCAATCGAAAGAAAATGTTAGGATTACCTATATGGCAGAATGGGAGAAGCCAAATTTAAAAATAAAGGACATGATCATACATGAAGCTTCACGGCTGGGAATGGGGACGATCACGTCAACTAACCCGCTCTCCCGGCTGAGATGCTTCAGGCTATCCTGAACAAAATGCATGAGATGGAGAAAATGAACGCTGAAACGCTGTAAAACGTGTGGTAAACTACCAATCATGAGGAATGAGAAAATCATCTAGAAGGAGGAGGAGGTGAAAGTGGATGTGAGGACAACAAAACAGTAGGAACGTGCAGAATGAAGACGTGGAAGTCTAGCCCAACTCCATGAGAAAGAGGAAGCAAAAGAAGCTCGTCTGCCGAAGTCGTAATGGAATCGGCAATGAAAGAAATGCTCGAAAGAAAGATGATGGAGCTAAGGAATCTGGGGAGTATGAGAAAGGCAGATCTTGAGTCACTCACCAGAACCCCATTGCGTCCAGAGATCCTGGCAGCCCCAATACTGAAAATGTTTATAGCGCCTAAATTTAAGTGCTATGAAGGGAAGTCTGATCCAGTAGAACATCTTAGATGCTTTAAGCAAATTATGATGTTATATCAACACGAAGACACGCTGATGTGCCGAATATTCCCTACTAACATGGACGAAACTACTCTTAAGTGGTATCATTCTCTTCCCGCTCATTCAATTACTAAATTTAATATCATGTCTAGTGTCTTTTTGGAGAAGTACTCTACATATCATGCAGTGATGGAAGATTCAGATTATCTCTTTACTATCTCCGCCAAAAAAGAAGAAGCCCTACGCGAGCCACATGTTCAAGGAGGAGATGACCAAGGTGAAAAATTGTGACGACCGAGTTGCCAGACTAGCTTTTAGACGGGGGATGAACCCACACTCCCCCCCCCTCTTCAATGACCTATCAAAGCTCAAACCTTTGACCATAGCTAAAACCTTTTAGTGGGCGCAAACTTACATCACGCTAGAAGAGGCAAAGAAAAGTGTATTGAATCTGATAGAACGGAGGAGTTAAGAGTCCAAAAAAGAAGAACGAGATCCTAGAACTGACAGAAAAAAGGAGTCAGAGAACAGAGAAGGACAGTGAACGGGGTGACAATAAATGGGACCATCCCAGAGATAAAGTTTATACACCATTAACAATATCAATAAACCAAGTTCTTGACATGGTAAAAAAACAAGCCTTGGTTGAAGTGGCTGGCCCTGCTCACAAAGGAACCATATTACAAGGACAAGGATAAGTACTGCCACATGAGCAATGGGAATTACATGAAGGATTGTTATCAGCTAAAAGACTATGTCGAGAAGCTGGTAAAAGAGGGATACATCAATAAGTCTTTGAAGAGAGAAAAGCTGAAACGGGAAAGTGAAAAGGAAGTCTGTGAAGGAGAGAAGCATGATAACAGGAAACAACCACTCTAGATAGTTGACACCATTATCGCATTGACTGAACATGAGGGAACTACCAAGAAAGAAAGGAAAGTGTACTGTTAGAAACAAACGTCGGAAGAGAACTGGGAACGAGGAAGTTACTCAAACGACAACGGGAATCTCTTGCTTATATTTCACGACTTGGATCTAGAGCATGATGGCTGAACAAGGTACTTTCTGTTATTAAGTAATGCCTTTCGATTTGAAAAAATGCAGGTACCACTTACCAAAGGTTGTGAACAAAATCTTCCAAGAATAGATTGGAAAATCATGGAGGTCTGTGTGGAGGATATGCTAGTGAAGAGTTGTGAGCTAGAAGAACACATCAAGAACCTCGATGAAACTTTCTCAATCCTGAGGAAAAGCTCCATGAAATTAAACCTAGAGTAATGCACCTTCAGAGTGCCAGCAGGAAAATTCTTAAGTCACTTGGTCACTCAATGGGGGAATTGAGGTCAACCCAGATAAGGTTAAAGCCATCATGGAGATGAAGTCTCCTCAGATCTAAAAGGAATTACAAGGCCTAATAGGGAGATTAGCAGCGCTAAACAGATTCCTTTCAAGATCAATAAACAAATGCAAGTTGTTCTTCGCAAAGCTAAGGAAAATTCTACGGATGGATGGGATGAAAATGCGAAGAGGATATCAACAGAATCAATAAATATTTGACAACTCTGCCATTGTTATCAAAACCAACACCTAGAGAACAATTGTTTTTGTACGTAGCCGTATCACAGACATCTGTTAGTGTGGTTCTAATCAGAAAAGAGCAAAGGAGACAAAGTCCCATATATTTCATGAGCAAAATCTTGGTGGCAACTTAGACCCGCTACAAAAGGATGGAGAAGCTAATACTGGCCATTGTGATGGCAATAAGAAAACTAAGACCTTATTTCCAAGCACCATTCAGAAAACCTATTACACTCACCTGAAGTTAGCGGAATGATGGTGAAGTGGGTAATAGAACTGAGCCAATATGAGCCAAGGACATCGATTAAAGGATGAGTTTTAGCTGACTTCATAGCAGATTTCACCAATGACGAAGAGGAAGTTGGCAAAGGATCACAGGCCACAGGAGAAAGTGGAACATGGTAATTGTATGTTGATGGAGCCTCAGATAATAAAGGAGCCACAGTGGGAGTGGTCCTACGCACCTCGTCCAGAGAGACAATGGAGCACTCCATCTCATTCGGGTTCAATGCCTTAAATAATGAAGTGGAGGTAAATGGTGTAAAACTATTTTGTGATTCGATGTTAATTATGAAACGGGTCAAGGGAGCGTTCACGATGAAGGATGAAAGGATGATCAGTTATTTGCAGCGGGCAAGAAATTACTAAATCAACTGAAAAGTTATGAAATCAATCAGATCCTGAGAGCGAAAAATGGGCATACAGATGCATTGGCAAACCTGGGGATCTTCATTGCATTCCCGTGCAAGCGGATTGTGCTAGATGAATTTCTTGAAAGTTCAGGTATCATGTCAAAGGAGGTAGCGGATGTGAAAGTGGAGAAAGAGCCAATCTGGCAAGATGATGTGATCTACTATTTGAAAGAAGGAATGTTACAGCATGACAAACTTTGTGCAAAGAAAATCTAGCAACAAAGTGTCAGGTCATGCTTAATTGACGGATCCTTATATAAGTTATCCTTTTCAGGATCATAACTGAGGTGCCTATGGGAAAAGGAAGTTCAATATATGGTAGCTGAAATTCATGAAAGTGTATGCAAAAATCATACTAGGGGCAGATCTTTCACTCACAAAGGGCTAAATGAGGGGTACTACTAGCAAACAATGCACCAAGACGCCAAACAGTATGCGAAGATATGTGTCCACGTAGTGGGATCTAGACATCGTTGAACCATTCCCTATGGTGTCAGCTCAAAAACGCTTCACGTTGGATGCAACAGATTACTTCACTAAATGGATTGAGGCTGAAGCCTTCTCCAGGATTCGTGAGGAAGAATTAAAAGGATTCCTACAGAAGAACATAGTGTGCCAGTATGAGATTCCCTGGGTTCTTGTTTCTGACAACGGACTTCAGTTCACAGGAAGAATGGTGAAGGCCTCTTGTGAAGACTTGAAAATCATCAACTGATTCTCTACAGCTACTATCCATAAGGAAATGGGCATGGTGAGAGGTCAAACCGAATTATACTCGATAATATGAAGAAACGTCTGGAGTCAACCAAGGGAAAGTGGGTTGACGAAATGCCAGCAGTGCTATGGGCGTACAAAACAACTCTCAGAGAAGCAATGGGCGAGACACCATTCTCCCTAGCCTATTGAACGGAAGCAGTTATACCCGTGGAAATGGGAAGCCCCATAATGAAATTAGAACTAACTGAGCAGAAAAATGAAGAACTTATGGAGGAGAATCTTAATCTGTTAGAAGAAAGAAGAGAGGTGTCATTCATATGAATGGCTAGCTATAATCGAAAGAGAAAAACCTACTTCCAGAGAAGAATTAGAAGATGAGAGTTTCAGAAAGCATATCTAGTTCCAAACAGAGGGAAAGTTCGAGCCAACCTGGGAAGGGCCATATATTGTTAAAGGGATAGGCGGCAGTGGATACTATCTCCTGGCAACAAAAGAAGGAATAAAATTGGCAAAACCGCGGAACGCCATCTTCTAAAAAAGTGCTTTGTTTAAATTCTTAAAATGTTGTCATAGTGAATAATTTTTCCCATGGTTTTTTTCCTGCAAGGGTTTCCACGTAAAAACTTGTGTCAACTCTCTCCCTCATCTCTCTAAATAAATTATGGAAAATAAACAAAGGAGTGTGGGAAATGTGATAATTAAAGGTCGGCAGTCTTGTGGCCTAAGCTCTTGAGAGCGGAAAAAACCTTCTCTCTAAAATGTGGAAAATAAACAAAGCAATATGAGAAAATGTGGCAATTAAAGGCCGGCGGTCTTGTGGCCTAAGTATTTGATAGCGGAAAAAACTCTCTCTAAATGTGGAAAATAAATAAAGGAGTATGAGAATATCTAGAAATTAAATATCGGCGATCTTAAGACCTAAGTCCTTGAGAGCTGGGATGCCTTCTCTCTAAAATGTGGAAATTAAAAGGTCAGCGGCCTAGTATCCTAAGTTCTTGAGAGCGGAAAAAACCTACTCTCTAAAATGTGGAAAATAAACAAAGGAGTACGAGAAAACAAACAAAGAAGAAAATAAAGCAATGAAGTATGAGGAAATAAAACAAAGCAAGTAAGCAACGAAGTATGGCAAAGTAAGCAAACTCAAAGGAATTAGAAGTGGGAAAAGAGTCCCAAAAATGAGAGATATCCATTCCCATGAAGAAATAAAAATGAAGTCTTTCAAGAGCAGATAACATGGAAGCACTGTAAGCGGAATTCGTTTTTAAGATTGCTACTACATAAATTCCTTAAGTACTAAGTTTGAACTGTTTAGTAGTTTGCTTAAGTGTTTGAAAAAATTGACAAAAGAAAGTACTTCTTCTACTTAAAAAAAAAAGAAGAGAAGAGAAGAGTCTTAGAAATGATCATTTCATTTGATGAAGGGAAAATTACAAAATGATCTGGAAATTGAAAAAGTACAGGTACATGAAATTAAATTACAAGAAGAAAATAAAAACTAAGCTAAGTCTCCTCAGTGGGGGCAGCCTCGTGAGGTGGAATGGACGAATCAGCGGTGGCATTTTCAGCAACGGGAATAGGAGCATCCTCAGTGGAAACATTCACTTCAGCCTAGGATTCTAGGGCACCTTTGAAAGACGTCTTTCATTTCTCTCTCTCTCTCTCTCTCTCTCTCTCTCTCCACTAAGCCTCCTCCCGGGCCAACTCAGTAGCAGCCAGCCTTTCCCTAGTGATCTTCAGATTATCCCCGAAAATAGCCAGGCATCTCTCAGATTCCTTCAAAGCTTCCTTATTGGCCTTCGCTGAGTCCTCCAGCCTAGCATACTCCGCAGCAGCTGCCGCTTCACCCTGAGAAAACTCCTCCACTGCTCCCTGGAGGTCAGCCTCACTCTTCTTTACTCGCTCAATCTCGACTTGGTAACATTCAAGGGTTGTGTGGTACCTTTGAACTTCCTCCTTCTAGGGAGCTTGCCTCTGCTCATTGACCAGGAACTGCTCTTGGAGGCTGTTGTGAAAAATAATGGCATGCAAAGTACATAAAAAATAGACATTAGCAAACGTAGAAGACTAGTAAAATAAGGAAACATGAGAGAAGGGGATGAGAATGGTACCTTCATTAGGTCGTGGCTCAGGGGATAAAGTTGGTTCCCGACACACATGTTGCGAGGAGTCATCATATCCGCATCAGATTGAACACCTCAGAGCACTATGTGTACAGAGCAGGGGTCATTCAGGAAGTTCACGGAAGATGGGATCGAAGGGACACCAGTGAAATGCCTCCACCTCCACTAAGAAGAATCTTCACTTCCTCCTTGAGAACCAGAGAAGTGGATGTGAACGGAAATAGACTCCCTCTACTCTGACTGCGGAGGAGGAGGAGGAGAAACTGAACTATCTTAAGAACCGTCTTGGAGCTACATGAGTAGGAGGAATGGTAGGAGAAAACTTTGTTGGGGTAGTAGGAACTTCAACAGAAGCAGGAAAAGGACGAGGAGCTACTCGAGAAGATCTTGCGGCTTCATGCCTTGGATGAACATTCCTCCCCTCCTCGACGTCCCCCAATATGGTGCTACTAAGGCGTCTTGACATATCTACATTAATGGCAAGTTGCGGAAGAAGGTGTTCCCACTCTGCATCTTTCCATTCAGGACCGGAAGAAATAGAAGTGCTAGAAATAGAAACTGCGAGAACAAAATGAGTATCGGGGATAGGGATACCTCTTGGGAGCTTAGGAGATGATGGCTAAGCTAAAGAAGAAGCTATTGGAGCTGCATCCGGGACAAAAGCTACATTAACTTCCCTTCAAGGGTGGAGGAGATCATCCCAGTCACGTCCTCGGATGTTGTAAGCAATGATGATCTTTTCCTTGGATTCCTGGATAGGTATGGCTTGTTGTTCTTCTTATTATCTACGAAAAGGAAAAGCCAGAATCAGAAGAAAGAGAAAGAAATTAAATGAAAGAAAAAGAAGAAAAACCAAAAAATGGGGATCCGAAGCTCTGACAACTTACTGAAAACTTCCATTTTCAGGGGATTGTCCAACGGCCATCACCACCGCAGTTCTCACGGATCAATATGATGTCTCGTTCCCTGCCTTTCTCCCCTTTTGGGAACACAATTATTATTTCCTCTTGTCCGGACTAGGACGGGGTGCAAGATTATATGATTCATTGCAATACTTGACTATATAACAAGCACGAAGCTCATTGACACTGAAATCTAAACCAAATATTCTATTTAGGGCTTCGAAGCCTAAAATAATCCTATAAGAACCAGGGGTGAATTGAGAATGAGCCAACCCGATAGTGTGGAAGAATTCTTACATAAAGGGGGAGAAGGGAAGCTTACGACCTAGGGCTATGTATATCGGGCTGAGGGTAATTTGGTAAGGATCCCTACATTCTAGGCTGGGATGACCACTCTCTCCTAAGCCACAAATAACATATGGAGGAAAGGCATCTCTATGAGAAGCAATGAAATGGTAAGAGTTCAACTTAGGACCTTACTAAGGCAACGGGAGGTTTAAACTTTATATTACGACCTACCATGTCTAAAGAGCTTTAAAAGAAGAAGTAGAAAATATTTGCAAAGAAGAAGAAGATGAAAGACTTATGAAGGAAGAAGGTGAAGACGAAATGAGGAGAAGCGGTCCATAAATAATCAACGGATTTGAGAGGGAATTGAAAAACACCTTATAAATTTTTGAAAACAGGAATTAGAAAGGACGTTTTCTAGGGAGACGTAACCGACAAGATGGAATTGTTGCCTGTACTGACGAATGACAGAGTGACAACTGAAAAGTAAAATATATAATCAGGGCATGCACCAATAAAAATCCTTAACTGAGTACGGGAAGACGGAGAGAGAAATGATGAGAAGCTGTCAATGAGAACGGGAGATGAAGCGGTAATCAGGATAAGGTGTGTGTTTCATTTTACTTATTAATTATAATCTTTTTGTTATTATCGATGTTTGTAGGTTCCAAATAATCGGTGCAAAAGGCAGAAAAGTCTAATCAAATCCCTCATCAAAGCGCGTGTGAACCGAGATTCATCATCATTACACATCAACAAATGAAATTTTGTTGAGTGTAATGGGGTAAGTAAATGATCGTGGGAAAACCCGCCATCAAAGACACGTGTACAAAAAGGAGCCAATTGGGAGAGAATGCAAGGATTACCTGCGTTGCAAAATGGGAGAAACCGAATTCAAAAATAAAGGACATGATCGTACGGCGAAGCACTGCTCAGTAGTTAGAGCCGAATTTCATAAATCTTGTAGAATATTCTTGGAATCTCCTAATTATGGCTGTAAATTCCCCAAATATGATTGTAATTTCCTAATTGAGATTATATTTTCCTAAAATACGGTGAATATTCCATTTATAAGAGGATATTTCATTTTTATAAGACTAGTTCTTGAGAATGGCCTATAATTAGAGGCTAATTGTAAGCTAAATCAATTCAAAAAAAAAAACCATTCCGGAATATTTTTTTCTCCAAGTGTTATTACTCTATTCTCTAGTATTTTTCTATTGTTTTCAAGAGTGTGAGGAAAAAATCATTTACAAGTATGATTTATCCTTATGAAAACAAAAGGGTAAGTAAAATTATACCTAAATGAAATGCTCGAGCCCATGCTCTATATCATATCAGAATGATGTGGGCTAGAAGAGAATACAGATGATACCAAAATATATGTTGCCAGTGGACAAATCAAAGCTAATCATTCTCTCTATGATATAATATAAAAATGAATTAAGTTTTTGAACTCAATCCTTATGAAGTTTCAGAACGCAATGAATTATTCCAACTTCAAATATAGTTCCTTTAGCTACTCCCATCAATAAAAGCATAATAAATGGTAACAAATGCACAACTATTATGCTTCCTTCATGATTACAATTATGACGTGAAATTCTATTTTATGATTACTTAGAATAACACTAGCTTAATATGCACCTCTTGGTACGTCACAGACACGAATGGTATTTTATGATATGCTACGAGGTTTTTGGGACCAACTATGGCATGTCTAGGCACTTTGGGTCATTTATCATGGTGCATTGCCTTATGAGGGTAGTCTGTGCGCTATGACCAATGATTTCGATTATAGATTAATGTATGATCTTAAGTGTTGAGCTTAATCAATTCACTTGAGCGAATCACTTGTAGACGTTAACCTTAATTTGTCCTCCCAAGATATATATGCATGTTTATGAACATGATTCTCGGTTGACGTACATGGTTTGGTGCATGTAAGTGAATCATGGTTCATGTGTGTCTTACAACTAGAATTATTAACAATGATTAATGTACGATTTATGACTAAGATATATGCTACGAAATATGATAGGATGATGTACAAACCGAAGTGATATTTACAAATTCACAAGGATCATACCCAAGAAAAAGAACTAAAGTGACAAACAAGCAACAAAAGTGCAAGCAAGCTCCAAAAACCAAGGGAGCCCTAAACAAGCCTAATTTAAAGTTAGGAGCAATCCAGAGCAAACTATATTGGAGCCAGCTCCTATTAGAGAAATAGAAGAGATAATAACTAGTCTTCAACATCTTAATATCGAGTCCCTAAGTTGAGGATAAATCTATTGATATTTGAGTCAGGCATAGACTTAGAAGACCAAAGACTCTAGCAACTCCTTTTTATCTCTAGTCTTGCCTTCAATGTCTCTAGAATTCCTTTCTCTTCGCCAATGATATATGAAGGAGAAGAACATGAGCCATAAGACATAGCTCAATAAACATTTTCTCCTTGATTTAACAAGAAGCCACGAGATCCACTACGTCCAATTACAAATATGAGAGCTCAAATCAAACCACCCACTCATAGACTACAGATAAAAGAAGCATAGTGTCAAGTAACCAAAAGGTGCTCACTGGATTCTACTGGATGCAAGCAGAACACATAAGATAACATAGGGGAGGAGCAACCCGGAGTCTGCCAAAAAGCCATATTCTCCCTAGTAGCTAGCGTATTCAAGATAGCTAACCAATAAATGAAGCTATACCTAAGGATATGCATCTTGAACCAGATAAGAGGAGCCCATCTGTCCTTATCCCTAGAAGGAGCCAGAGGGAGAGGCTAGTAAAATCAACTTATCACCCAAGAAGAGAGCACTAGGAAGAGGCAACTAAAATTTTTTCAAGGTAATAAGCTCATGAGAATCAGAAGAAGGCCACACCTAATTACTGTCCTAATAACACTACTAGTTACTATGTGAATCAAGTCTCACCTAGTATGTGAGAGAATCCTAGGGTGAAAAATGGTGGACAGAACCCCCCAAAGGATGTTGAGGGTCATCGATCAAAGAGACCTTTAAGCCATTCCCAATCTTGACCTTGCAGAAGAAAGTGAATTTTTCTCTCATCTTCCAAACTTTCCTCCAGACTCAGGAGGGTTAGTAGGCGTAAAGGCTAAAAAAAGAGCCTTTCCTCACCAAAAGACTTTACACTAATCTTTCCAGAGGGAGAACTTCTCAAGGGAGACAACGAACGATAAGTACTTAGAGACACTTCATTGATTAGGGATAGTTACCTAAAACCAAGACTACGTTGAGCCTTGACAAAGCAAAAGATCAACCCCCATGAAATCTTAGCCCCAGAAAATTTAATAGCTGAAGAAATCCACAAGAATTCCTAGGAAAATCTTGAACCAAATTTAGCACTTTCTTGGGAAAGATTAATAAACAATATTGGAGCACAAAGGACAGCCTTAAATAACCGAAGTTTGTCGGCATAAGAGAGGAAATTTGACTCCCAAGACTTCCCCATAGTAGTGATGTGGTCCATCAAGTTGATACAATCAGATTTACCCATCTTGGATGAGATAAGAAGAACACCCAGGTACCACATTGGAAGAACCCCTTCATTGAAGTTACAAGAAATCAAAATCTCCTCATCAACCTCTAGAATGACCCTTGAAAAGAACATCATAATCGTTTGAATATTCGGTCGAAGACCAAACAAGGCTTCAAAAAGATAGGCACTTGTTGATAATATTAACTGAGTTGAGATCCCCTTTACAGAATAAGAAAAGGTCATCAGCAAAGCATAGATTGACAATACACAACTCGTTATACCTCCAATGAAACCTAAATCCAGGGTTCCTAAAATCAAGTTACATAGGATACCAGTTAGGACCTCCATGATAAGAACAAGCAAGTAAGAAGAACTAGGGTCCCCTTGCCTAAAGCCTTCCCATAGTTTTTCTCCCATTTAAGGGATTTACACGTAAATGATGGTGTTTTTATTCGCTCTTTCTCTCTTCAATTATGGAACGGTATACTCGCTTCAGCATTTTTTCACGCAGTTATGGAATGGTATACTTGCTCCTTATTCATTTATTAAATTATTATTGTTCTTGTACAACATTTTTGTCAACATCTTAACGTACGAGAAAAGAAAAATAAAAAATAAAGAAACAAGAAAACCTCCCCAATGAGCCCATAATGAATAAAATGGGAAAAACTTCATTAATAAGCCCGTAGTAAAAAGAATGGAAAGACAATACAGTGAATGAAGGGAAGTAATCATCATCGACAGTGAGCTGGCAAAAAAGTTAGTCGACAAATGTAAAGCATTCGTGAACGAGAATAGAGGAATGTAACAGCATAAAGAAAAGGAAATGCCATCACTGATAGCGAACAAACCAAAAAATTATTTGGAAAGACCACATCCCATGTTTTTAAGAAGCACGTGAGAATAAAAATAGACAGAGGTAACGATAAAATAAGAAAGGACAAACCATTACACCTCAATAGGTGAAACTTATTGAGTGTAATGGGGGAAAATGAACAGGAAAAAACTACCCAAGACACGTGTACAGAAAGAACGCTGAAACAAGAGACCTCATCAGAACGGGGAAGAATGCTGAAGCGGGGAACTATCGCTTCTGGAATGGAGGGATAATCACTTCTAGAACGGGTGACCATCACTTCCGAAACGGTGACTATCACTTCTGGAATGGGAGAACTATCGCTTCCAGAATGGGGACCCATCACTCCCAGAACGAAAAAGAACAATAGAACGAGAACCGACATCTCGAGAACGGGAGATCATCGCTTCCAGAACAGGAAATCATTACCTCCTAACAGGAAAAAACTTCATAATGGAAAGAAGGATTCAGATTGACACTCAAGTGGTTGTGATTGATTGACCTGAACCACAAGGAACCACCAAGTGGCTATGATTGATTGAGTTGCTGAGGACAAAATAGCTTAAAGGAATAAGCAGAGTAAAGGAGCCCACGCCTGAAAGTAATCTCATCAGCCGAAAGCATAGGGGATGTGATCATCCCCTTTTTTTATTATTCTTATTATTGTAAGCCATATAAGTACAGGCTCATGTAAAAAGAAAAAGGGAGAGGACCTAAGCAAACCTAAACTAAAAGCAGTGCCCTTCCTCTCTTCTCTCATCAACAATTATGTAAAATCATTTACATAAGTGAATATCAACGATTTTCTCGTGATTTTTCTCCTCTTCAAAGGTTTTCCACGTAGAGGATTCTCCATACCGAAAGAAATCATTCACAGAGGGATTAGGGAATGCCATATAGTAAAAGATTATACTAATGAGCTCCCGATTGACACTGTCATGTTTAGAGAACTCCATGAAACATGTTTATGACTTTATTAAAGTTAGTGAATTTCACGATAAGTCATTAAAGAGGTTTTACAAATGATATACAAACTGCAAATGATTTTCATGTTTATGATTTTCGTAAAGGATTTAATTCATAAATAAGTTAGTTATTCTTTTATTATCTATTCACCGAGCATAAGTTCAATCTTTTTAAAATCTATATTTTTTACGAGTAATAGATTCTTTTAACACGTGAAATCATGTAGTTTGAGGCCAAATACCACGATGGACTTACTCTCATTTAGCATTAGTTACGCATTAAGTTTAGTAAGCTTTGTGCAAAGTGAGTTTTCAAGTACGAAACTACTATTATGACCAGTTTTATTAAGTTCAATTTTTTTACACGCGCTTATAAGTTTGATACGTATATGTTAATTCATATGAATATTTATTCTCTATACGTCAGATTTACAAGTTATGTATTTATGTCATCTTGCTCGATCCCATAGTCGGCATATCCCAAGAAAAACTTCTTATGAGTTGGTGTTGTGGGCATATGTGTCTAACTATATCTATCAGTCATCGCATAACTGCTAAAGCATTGACATTTATAACACTTCCAGACATAGTCTGTTGTGTCATATTCAATCCTCTGCTAATAATCACTCATCATCGTTGCTCTCTGGTTGAGTGGCTTTGCTCCTAAATGATTGCCAGACCGACTCTCATGAAGGTCATCCAAGATATACTAGGCTTCCTTTTCCTAGAAAAATCTCAATTATGGTTTAGAAAAGACCTCTTGTAGAACACTCCCACAATGACTGAATGTTTTTCTACATGCATTTCAAGTTTAAGGCTTGGGACTTAAACCTTTGGAAGGAAGCCTCTATTGATAAAGGAAGGTTGGACCTACAAGGAAACTGAATCATTAGGAGGCTGAGTGACACTAAATTTATGAGACAAGTTCGTGGCCCCCTTAAGATGGGCGAATCTGGTATGACTCTTCCTAGTCGAGGTTCCACCATTAGAACTTTACATTTGAATCACATTGATGATCATTCTTTCGGTGATCCGGCGTACTATCATCCCTTCTGGTTTTTTTATACTCTCATACTCATCATCTACAATCTCCTTCAAATGACTGACTAATGAGCTCTTAATTGATTTGTTGAAAACATTGTAACCTTTCAGAATTCTTCTTTAATTAGTTTCTGACGTGGCCAAGACATGTAATCCTTGTGTTAGATCTAGGACAAAAATTTTGAATATGAACACTAAGTGGCGTGTTCTGTCAGGCTCAACCATTGGTTCCACCATTAGAACTTTACATTTGAATCACATTGATGATCATTCTTTCGGTGATCTGGCGTACCGTCATCCGTTCTACTTTTTTTACGCCGTCAGATTCATCATCTACAATCTCCTTCAAATGACTGATTAATGAGCTCTTAATCGATTTGTAGAAAACATTGTAACGTTTCAAAATTCTACTTTAATCAGTTTCTGACGCGGCCAAGACACGTAATCCTTGTGTTAGATCTAGGTCAAAAATTCTGAATATGAACACTAAGTGGTGTGTTGTGTCAGGCTCAACCATTGTGTCATTCACGAGACCTCTTTAGCTCATTCTTTCATGATTGCACTTATCCTTGCGGCCGTAATCCTTCATCCTGGGAAACCCTTTCCCACACTTCATCCTTGCTCTTACCTTTGCTTTGATCAGAATTCTTTTTGTTTGTGTACTCTTCCAGTAGCACAAACTTATGTCCACTAGCAAGAACTACTTCTATAGTGGTAAGGACTCACAAACTCTAGAGTCTGACAATAACACATTTATAAAGGGTGTTGGCGGTAGAATAATCGCAACTTACAATACTCATTTTCTCCTTTATCGGCATTCTGATGTAGTCTTTCAGACTCTCCTCTACCCCTTGGGTGTAATCTTGAAAAGATGGTACGACATCTTAGACACTTTCTTCCTGATCGCATGTTGACCTGATCAAAGGTGCTGAACCAAGTCAAGGATTATCTTGTCAGGCTAGACGCGAAGAATTGGCACAACATGGTATAGAGGGTCCCATAATTATATTGTGGATTTCTTGAATAAAGGTTGACTCGGTCCAATTCCTACATAAAGATCTTCTACGATGCTCACACAATTGATTACAAGTTCTAAAGGACATAAAACCAAAATATGACCGAACCTCATGTTTTAGCCGAAGTTCATATTTTGGCCAAACTTCACATTTTGGCCAAACTTCACATTTTGGCCGAATCTCGCAGAACTGAAATATGGCTAATCCTTACGTTCTCACCGAACCTCATACAAGGCGGAATAAGGTCAAATCCTAAACTCTGACTTAGTCAATATGACTGAGAAATAATAATACTGAATGACACACGGTAGCGTCTCAAGACCAAAATAAATCACAAATAGGAGGAAGAGACATGAAGTCTTCATTAGAAATGAAACTAATGATCTTTCATATTCCGCATTTAATGAAAGACTCTCCATTTTCTGTAATTAAAAAAATGACTCTTCGTATTCGAACATGAATGCTGAGTTTATCTATATAAAAGAAAATAAATTCTCAAAGAGGTATGATGTTCAAAACATTCAGAATTCTATACTTTTTTTCTTTCCTTCACTTCACTGAATCGAGCATCGGAGTGTATTATGTTAGGCACCACACCGGTGTCAAGCCAATATCTGCACGTTCATTTTTCTCTTGTGTTCATCAGACGACATTCAAAGGAACATGTGGCAGAATCATCGACAGTGGGTTTCTAACATTCACACATGGCATCTTATGTAGTGGATGATATGGTCGGTCAGATCTTTGGACCCTTCGTACAACTGAAAGGTTTGGTAATGTGAAGCACTTGGGACGTTTTGTATAAGGGTCGTGTCTAATGTAAACTCGCCTTTATGAAAAGTGTTTTGAATCGTCCTTTGACATTGGTGTATGTCTCGCGATTGGGAGATTTAATATCAAGATGTGTGATCCTTTTATCCAGATTCTACATATTTGGTTGGGTTATCCTTTTTTAGTGCTTCTAAATCTTTTGCCAACTAATTTATTCTCTAAACTACAATGGAAATAGACTCATCATTTCAGGGCGAATTTGCTGGGACATGCCTTATCCCTAGCTATGCGGCAGAATTGCTGTGGGTGGTACATTATGCACAAAATCCTCTTGCCTGTGATTTACTCTTATGTTCACCATTGTGAACAAAACATTATATTTTAGGTAAGAAAGTTTGGATTTTTCTAAAAGGGAAAGAACGTTCACCGTAGACGATGCCAAACTATACATGGAAGATATTTACTGTCGAGTATTGTTATAACTCACTCCTAGATTTATAGATGAACAAAAAGATCATTTAACTTGACATCAGTATGATACCTAGCCTAATGTATTCTAACGATCATGTCACTGATCGAAGTTATGAAAAAAGCTTAATATGAAATTAGAGATTAGTTTTCCTCATGTGAATTAGGATATGGTTTTATAGAGTCTTAGTGTTATAATCTGTATATACCTTTACCTCTTTACCTAATTTGATTTACATATGATTATGCTGATGATTGTGCATATCTTGTGGGATAAGGTGTAACTAAGAGTAGAGGTTTATCATATAAAAATGGAGGCTTATATAGATAACTCTCTTGGTTACTCATTGCTCTATAATTATTAGTATTCATTATAAGTGGCATTATAAGTGACGACTCTGTGTCTTTAGATGAGACTTCGTCAAATAAGGCCTATGACTTCTTATGGTCAACCTGATGATGTCATGCAAACATTGTGGTCTATCATTCTATTAATATTCACAATTTCATGTCATTTGGCTAACGTTGCTATGTGCCATCAGGCTCCTATTAGGTCTGACTCAGACTAATAGTTGACACCAACAACCATTGTATGTTGTTTGACCTGGACTAAACCCAATGTCTGTTTAGGACCATCTACAAAGATAATAATAAATTGATACTTTATCAATTCGATGAGTTTTTAATTTTTGACTTTTTCAATACTTTTCGCTTTAGTCGTCCTTTCTAAAAACACCGAACTTTCGATTCGGTCTAATTTTTTTGAAACACTCATGATTAAATTCATAGATGGGTCGCTTGAAAAAATTTGGTGGACCGTAAAAGACTATAAATTTTGGTTTTGTCAAATTTGTATACTAAAATTCAGACCGAACTGACCATGCACACCCCTAATACTTTCTACTTCTTTTCAATTTTTTTATCCACACATATAACAAGAATGAATAGTGAGTGCACAACTTTACTTTTATTTCGACCGTAGGGGTGAACACGGTTCGGTTCGGTTCGGTTAGTGGCCAAAAATTGAACCGAACCGAAATATTTGGTTCGGTTATATGTCGAACCATACTGAACCGTGAAGGTTAGAAGAACCGAATCGAACCATGAGTTTCGGTTCAGTTCAACGGTTCGGTGGCAACCGTTATTCAATATTTTTACCCAGCAAAAAATTCAACCAAAAATATTAAAATCTGAAACTTCTCAACCTAAAATCTGGAAAATCACACAAATCTATCACAAATCACCCTAGAAACATCTAATGAGTGTACAAACAATATAAAAAACTTTGAAATAATCAAATCTAAGAACTAACTAAGAACAATATCAAACTCAGAACTAACAATTCAGAACTACCAAATCATGAAACTAAGGAACAACAAATCAACTAATCAGAACTAAGAACTCATTTCAACTAATCAGAGAACTAATTTCAATTAATCGAAACTAAGAACTAACAAATAATTAGAACTGGGAACTAACAAATCAGAACTAATAACTAACAAATAAGAACAAATCAGAACTAATTTGAAATCAGAACTAACAAATCAGGTTCACCAGAACTAAAAAATCACTTATCTGACTTTGGGAATCAGAGATGAAACTTACCCTCGATGAAGGAGAAAGCTGAGATAGAAGAAAGCCGAAGAAGAAGAAGAGTTGAGGAAGGAGATAGTTGAGCAAGTAGAAACCTAAGGTGATGACTAGAACTAACATATAAGGTTCACTAGAACTGAGAAATCATTTAACTGACTTTGAAGAACCAGAGATGAAACTTATCCTTGATGAAGGAGAAAGTCGAGGAAGGAGAAGAGCCGAGGAAAGAGAGAGCCGAGTAAGTAGAACCCAAGGATAATTATAGAGGAGAAGGAGGCGACGATTACAGAGGAGAAGGGCCCATGGCGATGATTATAGAGGAGAGGAGAGAATGCGTCAACAATTACAGAGGAGAGGGGGGAAGGCGTCAGCGAGTACAGAGGAGAGAAGAGAAGGTGTCGCGATTAGGGTAGATGAGATGGAGATGGAAACGAAAGAGAAGTGGGGAAATGCAAATGAAACCCTGCCCCTAATAATTGTGGCTTATATATTGAGGAGTTTCATCAAAACGATGCCGTATAGAATGTAGTACTTGAGAAATATACAAGGGGTATAAAAATGGAATCGTTTTATATTATAAGTTTTGATTCGGTTCGTTTCAGTTTACTTCGAAACTAAATATTTTCAAACCGAACAGCAGGGGCCTAAAGAACCGACTGAACTAACCATATTCAGTTTGATTCGATTCAGTTCGGTCGGTCCAAGATAATTTTGAACACCCGTATTCGACCAGCCAGAAGGAAGGAGTGAATACTGGAATGGAACACATGCTGCAAATATCTGGATCCTAATTGAAGTACTAAATCTACCACATACCATTGAATCGAGTTCTATCTAATGTTCTGCCCTCTTCATTATATTGCGTACAACTTCTAATTTTATTTTTTACGTATATATGCTTCTCTTAACACCAGAATTGTAGAGATCTCTAAGCTCAAGCAGAACAAACTGGAGAGAACTTGAGGCGCTTCGCGAGGATGATAGGGAGTGGGAAACAGAACCAAAAAATGAGAAATTTCTTCAGAAAGATTCTTTAGAGTAAAACGAAAATAAGACTCTTTATTTTTTTAATGAAACATGCCTTTTAAATAGGAGGAGAAGAGTAAAATTCTCCAGCGCTAGATCCTGGTCTAGCAAAAACTTGATGTTGGACCTTGGTCTAGAAAAAGATTATTGCTAGACCCTGGTCTGACATTCCCCCATTAGAATTTATACATGCTAGACCAATCCTAGTCTACCAGTCAAGAATTTTAGTCGAAAAGTTTTACATTAAAAGGGGAATAAAAAGTTTGAATTTCATTAAAAATATAAAAGAGAGCTAAAATCATTTTTTTTTCTTTTATAATAGACCCTGTACAAAACGTTCTCAAGAAAAATCCTAAAGTATGACTTATGGCCTTTATAAAAATCTCTCCAGAAAATAGCGACAATTTGGGAAAGAGTCAAGTACTTGTTTAAACCTAGTAAAAATGAATAGTGAGTTTTTAATAGTGAACCGCAAATAATTTATAAAGGCTCAATTTGGAAACTATGCCATTATAGCAAAATAAAGAAGAAACTAGCCCAATATTTATCATTTTGCACAAATGGTCAAAATATAAAGTGACTCATTAACAAATCTTAACAGATTTAATCCTAAGATGAATCTACCCTTACTAATAAAAAGAAGGACAGATAAACTCCACGACATTAGCTGCAAAAATATCTTGAAGAAACGTAAACTTTAACCCCAGCTCCCAAGCGACGCTTCAAGATCTAAGAGAAAATCTTTAAAATTTCCATCGCAAAATTAAAACGCAACAAACTAATGTGAATATACATCTAACAACACAAAGTTCAAAAAAAAATCATGATTGTAGTTGAAATTTTAGTTTCCGTTTCTTATGAAACATTATATTATAAGTAAGTTTTTGTGCTTGCAATTTAAGCTTAATCTGAAACTCATGCCTGATTTTTTTTTTTTTTAGATTTATGATTGTTATGAGTTTATTTGAGTTCTTTTTCATGAAACTGACTTAATATAACTTATATTTCGAGTTAGCAGTTTGTCCATCTGTTTTACTCTATTTTCTGAAGGCAAACTAGTATAGTCTTTATATTCTGCAGATTTCTCGTACTTAAGAGTTGTTATATGGTATATTATTATATACTACATAATGTCATCGTAACTTATTGATTGTTATTATTATTTTTTTGTTCCTAAATACAAGATGATTAATAATCCATAGATCACTTTTATGATGAAGGTAGTTGAAGGGAGAAATTGAAGTCAAGTTTGTTATGCCAATGAGAATGTCTAACGCTAAGTTTATTAGCAATGTTAAAACTTTCAATAGTATATATTGATGTATGCATAGTATAGTACCATATATATGTAGAAACCATTACTCAAGTATCATAAAGATCACGCATTTTACAAAGATAAAGTTTTATATCAATCATTATAAATTTAGTATAATTTCTCAAATCATTTCAATCCATCATTTAATTGTAAAATAATGTCATTCATTCAAAATTATATACAGTATATATTTTTACATTTGTAGTATATCGCTATATACCCATCATTTGAAAAATATTTATGAAACATTATACACATCATCCTAAAATTAGTATCAGTCCTTAAAATCATTTCAATTTATATTTCTATCATAAAATAATATCATCATTACAAAATTCATATATATGGTCAGAAGTTTACTATCTATCATCATTTCAACAATATCCATCATAATTGTCATGGAAATTGAGTACATAAATATATATTGTCAGTATATAAATTATGTACTACAATTACATAGTTGTAATAAAAAGTTGTTTCATGATGTATATGATTATGTTTCATTATCGTCTACAATAATATAGCTATAGTATATAGCAATATACTATATGATATTAATTACGAAAATCTACAAAAAATAATATACACACAAAATCTGTAGAAAATGAAAATTTATACTCTTATCACATTGTCTATAACAGAAAATTGCAGAAAACGTAAATGAAACTTAAAATCCCTAAAATCTAAAATTAGATGTGACATTCTAACTCATACTCTTGAACAATTTTGCAACAAAATGTCATAAAGAGAAATCCAAATCAAACAATTTTGGCCGCGGACGACACCAAAATCAACAAAAAATATCATTTTATTTATGTTATAGATATAAAGGAATAACGAATTGGAGAAGAAGATCAAAAACTGAAATCAGAAAAGCTTAAAATCTACTATAACATGACGTATTAAGGAAGAAAAACACGAAGAAGTTGCGAAGAAAGACAAAAAGAAAGAAAAACCTAAAACAAAAAATCAATTATAAGAGCATAAAAGTAAAACAACAAAGAAAATCTTAACTACCTAATTTTTCTCTCCTCAATTTCGGTTATATATGCAAGTAAACAAAAAAAAGACAATAAACAAAAATAATACTTAAACTAGGTTAAATACTTAATTTTTCCATTTATAAAACCAAGCCCATCATTTCCTGAATGAGTGGTGGGCTTTTCATGGTGGATAAAAAAAGTCTAGGTCGGATTCGAGACGGTTTGGTAGCCTTTAAGCTCGTGATCTGAGGCCTCTACCACTGACAAATGCTGCTGAAGCGAGCTTCTACCCGATGTTCTACCATCGTCGCCATATTGCGTACAATTTTTTATTTTTTCGTAACGCGTTTATGTACTCACTTACCTTTGCTGCTGATTTGTTGTCAATTCTCTCAGTTTCGTTTAAACAGAGTACCATTTTTTCCATGAACAAAGCAGCGCAACACTTGGCATAATTCCGTAATCTCTAGTACCACTTCGATCGCATTTCGACACAAACCGAAAATCTTCTTCTCATTTATTGTTTACGTATCACTACTGATGCAACTGTGATGTAAAAATCACATACAAGTAGAGTATTCAAGTCAAAATAGCTCAATCTCACATGACATATTTATAATTTCATATGAAGATACGTGCAAGTTTTCTGTCTCTCATATATTCCAAATGTTACTGCTTATAAAATTAACAGAATGCCAATTGTAAAACTTACAACTTAACTTCCATGCTCAAGAAGACTTTCTGTGTTTGAACCACTGGCCCTAGCCCTCTCCTTCCAAATCTTCTCCACTTCCTCAAATGTCAATCCCTTTGTCTCGGGTACAAAAACAATCACAAACACGAAGGCGAACACGGCTATACCAGCAATAATCAAGAATGTTGCCCCAGTTCCAACCACTTCAGTAATCGACAGAAAAGTTTGAGCTACAATTAAGTTTGAAACCCAATTAACAGTAGCCGACATTCCCCCACAAATTCCTCGATATGCCTCAGGATAGATCTCTGAGTTCACAGTCCATGGCACAGGTCCCATTCCGGGAGAGAAGAAAGTGATGTACATGGCCAGCCCTATCACCGCAAGCCATCCATATAGTCCACTATTAGAACCAGAGGATTGGGCAAAGAATGCCCCAGATAAAATGGCTAAAGATACAATAACCCCGCATAAACTAGACAAGGCCAACTTCTTCCGCCCAGCATGGTCAATAAGGTATATGCCAACAACTGTTCCGACAGCATTCATTGCGGCAACAATGAGGGATAGAAGGAGTGCTAACTGGTTGGACCGAAAGCCAGCCATCTGGACGATAGTTGGGCTGTAGTACATGACTGTGTTGATACCAGTGAACTGCTGAAAAGCCTGTTCATGGGCAGATCCTTCAGTAAATAAGAGCGGCACTTCGGCCCGCTTCACAGTTATTTTAGTTTTGAAAGTTATTTACAGATAAACTGAAGACCCATAACGGTGGTTACTTTACTTCGTAATGTAATATCGAATGATTATTCAATATCCAGTAAAATTATTTATATAGACCAAAATAAAAATAAAATTTAAAAAGAATAGAAGATCAAACTGCTCCAATGCCGAAAATTGTGCCCCACCATTAGAAAGGAAGAGATCAAACACGCAAAGCGAACAGAATCACAAAACTATCAATCTACTTGCTAATGGGTGACTCATTGTATAGGCACAGGAATAAGAATAGAATATTTCCTTTTTCTCTTGTTTTCTTGTTTGTTTTGTTTCGTGGCAGTATACCACTACAAGTATCATACCAGTATCATACCGCTTGTAGTGGTGTACACCGTTTCGAATTTTTAATACATTTTTACCTACCGAAAACAAAATGCAATTTTAACCTACTTAAAAAAAAAAGAATAGAAGATTTTTGGGGACCCCAGTGTACTTGAAACTCGAAGAACTGGCAAACGCTAAATACATCTTCCAGCTATCAATTGGCAATTATATACATTGTAATCAGGAAAATCTTACACATCCTAATAGAACAAAAGCTCTCTAGTATCAAGTAACATTACCTGAAGTCCAGCACCAGCCAGAAATGCCAGTCTGATTTCTTTTGTTCTGAAAATATCCACGTGTCTAACATAACGCTTTTTCTGGCGTTCTTCCTCTGCTTGAGCAGTGAGGTAATCAATCTCATCTTCTAAGCGAGGGAAATCATAAATTTTAGAAAGCACAGAAATTGCTTTAGATTTCTCATTCTGCATAAGATGATTAGGATATCAATCTATCTGCACACCGGGAGATAAAACAATAAAGGAAAAATTATTAATTTGACCATCCTAGTTTGCCTCAAATTTTAATTTGGCCATCGCATTTTAAAAATTCTCTATTTGGCCATCATACTTTACTTAAAATCTCAATATGGTCCTTCTGTCACTCTCCGTTTATTAACACTAGCGAAAATGCAAAGGTGGCACATTATATGTACATGTGGCATGTTATACATACATGTGGCATGTGTGGTATCCACATTCCTCCAACACATTTCCCTCCATAATCTCTCTCTCCTTTCATTATTTAAATACCATTTTACGTTTTTTCATTGACTTTCACATTTTTCTCCTCCATCACTTTCACCCTTTTCTTTCACCTCACTCTCTTTCTCCTTGACCATTTTACACTCAACTCAAACTCTTTCTCCATTTTTTCACTGTCTTCATCTGGTTATTCACTGAATTGCCCTATACCCATATACGAATTTCACTGAGCCTCTTTACCTTAAAACAATTTTCACTGAGGAAGTTCAGGCTTTTGCAGTGGTGTTGAAACAGCGGATGGTGGTGGACATAAGGGTGGGTAAAAACTCAAATGTGTAGCTGATTCTTAGAAAATTTAGTGTTGTTACAATCGGGATCAATCTCACGATTTCTCAACAAACACACTAAAAAGGTTTCTAAAGCAGGTTTTTAACTAATGGGAAGAGATGAGTGGGACAGATTTGGAATTCATTTTGAAAGAGGAGAAAGTAGAGTGGATTAGAGATGCAGACACCATATCTTCTTCTTTCCCCTTTTCAATTTCTTCACTCTATTTCTGCTGGTTAAAAAAATTGCTTTCTTTTTGTAGGTTTAATTTTGAGTATGGTAAAAAATTGGATATTAACTTCATTACAGAGATTGGCTTTTTGTTGCTTGAACTTTTAAGTTGAAAATCGTTCCATTTACTAGAATTGACAATGAATTCATCCTCTTCAATACAGAAACAAACAAATTCAGAGTGGGGCATTTTTGCTGTTTAATTTTTTCTCTTCAATGATAAAGAGGTATTAGATAGGGATAGGGCTTCTTTCCAAATGAACACTTGGATTGCAGCAGAATCAGACCCTCAAAACCACCATTAAAACCTGATCACCGTATTCGAGGCGGCCGATGGGGTCAGATGAAAATCAAGTTTTATCAAGACTTAGCAAACAGAGTAATTTTGAAGCCAAAGAAGATTTAGCTAGCCAAAGTGAACTTTGTGGCTGAGTTGTGTGTGGAGCAACTCGTTCGCGCCTAGATTCGGTCGGTCCAGAATGTTAAGGAAAGGTTTGATACGTTCAAATCATTGCTAACTTTTCCATGATCTGCACATAATTTTCCCATTTTGTATTTCCTGTATATAATTGGGGTCACAAATATATGATATATTAATTAGGTTTCATTTTCCTTTTAATCTCATACTGTATATATCCAATACTCTATCAACTTTCCTTTTCCATTTATTATTTGCTAAGGGTTTATACAGGACTCTAGGTATGGATGATTTTGATGCTCACTCGGACCCGGTTGTTGACAGTTGTGGGGTTTAGTGACAGAAAAGGTTGGGACAGTGGCTGCTACCGCATTGACCTGCCCGTTTCCGTGGTTAAGGTTGCTCCCATATAGTCCCTGGGCAATTTGTGACTAATTATAGATGACTTTAACCCATGATCTCCAGTGAGAATACTTTAGGGTTGGGGCATTTTGGTCAAAGAACCAGATGATGACCGTGAAAAAAATGTAGGAAGAGACGAAGAGTTTGAGTTGAGTGTGGACTGTGGAGTCTGGAATGGTGAAGGGGAGAGAGGAAGAGAGGTGAAAGAACAATGTGAAAGTGACGTAGGAGAGAGGTGAAAGTGAATGAAAAAAGTAAAATTGTACTTAGTTATTGAAAGAGAGTAGTTAATTAAGAAGAGAGATATTATAGAAGAAAATAAGTTAGAGGAAAGAGAAATAGTTTTTCTGTTGACAGTGCATTATGTGAGCCCCACACGCCACATATGCGTATAACTTGCCACATCCACATCTCCGTCAATGTTTATAAACGGAGAGTGGCAGAAGGCGTACATTGAAACGTTAAGTAAAATACGATAACCAAATTGAGATGTTTTGAAATGTGATGGCTAAATTGAGTTTGACCCAAACTACGATCGCCAGATTTTTTATTTTCCCAAAATAAATGAAAAAAGAGACTTGAAACAATAATATTACCTTCATAAAAAGCCATCTCGGCGACTCTGGCAAACAGAGCATAAGAGCAAACTGAACGAAAGCAGGAACCCCTGAAACTCCAAGCATCCATCGCCATGTTCCTGGGACCTGCCACAACATTTCATTTTGAAAGTCGTAAGAAAAGATGTTTAATAGTTTAAGAAAGAAGAATGTAGGAAAGACATGGACAGAAGTCATGGATGCAATACCATGAATTAAATAATTTGTTTACCATAATTCTAATAAAGAAAGATCTAACAAAAAACCATCTCCCCAATAACTCTTGCAGGGAAATGTTGCAGAAGCAATTTCCAATTCAATAAGATCTTCAATTACAAGCCACTTGATAAGTCAAGGGGACTTTCAAAAGGACCTTTTGTCTTTCAAATACTTATTTCACTTAATACAAAAAACTTCATTTGTTCATTTCCAGAAATCATGTCAGGGAAAGCAGATTTTAGTAAGCAGATACATATTTTTTTTATAGGATGTAAGCAGATACATATTTACAGATCATTTTAAGTGACATAAGCTTTAACTCAAAATCTGGGTGTTCCATTTGTTTTCCTTCCAAAAATGGTTAAATAACAGAAGAGATGAAGCTGGTAAATTAATGCAAACAACTAGTCATCGACAAAGTTCTATATGACATTCTGTAAAATCTACCAAACAACCACGGCACCATGTATTAACGAAATTAGGCAGGAGACTACTGACAAGATTCCTTCAGAGATGTTTTTAGGCGACAACTTAGGAATAGAAATCCCAAATTATATCTTGTTGCTACATCTTCAAACTGCAAGATTGAAAATCTTTCAAACTTCAAATTCCCCGTCTGCTTACATTACCACAATCAAAGTTAAAAAAACACAAATAGGTAAAACCCTCTGCCTTATAACATTTCATTTGAGGTCAGAGACAGAGTGAAAGCTAAGACACCGAATAATGACAAAATTTCTCCTGAAAATGCAACACTGTACATATTTGATGGCAAAAGAAGGTAAATCTGCGGTTATTCGTTGAAAAGACAATGTAAACCGTAGTTGAACAAAAAAATTAATTTCTCATGGATAGACAGACATATGATTAACATGAGCTGTTCTTCTTTCTGAAGAGAATAAAGCTAGATACTAAGGTATAAAATCATGAGTGAAGACAATGGGAAAAACTAGATATGGCTAACCTCTGTGAAAGCAAGGTTTACGAGGTACGAAAGGAACTGTCCACCAGTTATCATCAACACATTTGTGCTTACTAGCCCTCCCCTTATTTCTGATGGAGACGCTTCTGCAATATATACTGGAGCAGTGACAGAAGAGACCCCAACACCTAGGCCAACCAAAAGCCGTCCCACTATAAGGACATATGGATCTGGTGCAGCAGCCATGACAATTGCTCCAACTGCAAAAATTACATCAGCAAGAAGAGTTGCCTTTTTCCGTCCATAAGTATCATTAATCCAACCCCCTGATGCTGCTCCAATAATCGCACCAACCAAGGCCATGCTGACAATTGTTTCCTGCAAAATTCGAGAAGAATAACGCTTCAGAAGACAACAACAATTGAGAGTACGGAGAATACAAGATTAAATATCAAAAGCAGATTTGTTTTTCTCTCCCTCTCCCTCTCCCTCTCCCTCTCTCCCTCTCTCTCTCCCTCCCCCTCTCCCTCTCTCCCTCT
>QANY01007055.1:0-119559 GCA_003255025.1 Datisca glomerata | reverse complement strand
GCATTAAAACGGGCTTCATCCTCTGAAGATACATCATCATATGGTTAAAAAGGTTTGAAGTCCGTTTGGCAACGATATTCTCATCAGCTTTTTTCCTTCACTGCTTCTTCTTTTCAACTTGTTCAGTTTTCCCAAGTAGGTTACTCTAGGACCCGAGATCTCTTTATCTTCTTTTTGTTGAGTTCACCAAGGTAGACAAGCTCTTCTTCTTTTTCATTGTTGGACTGCTCCGTTGACCGAACCGAATCTATAAATGCAGATATTATCAATGCAACATCTTCTTCTTCTTCTTCTTCTTCTTCTTCTTCGTCTTCTTCTTCTTCTTCTTCTTCTTCTTCTTCTTCTTCTGCTTCTTCTCCTTCTTCTCCTTCTTTTTCTTCTCCTTCTCCTTCTCCTTCTCCTTCTCCTTCTCCTTCTCCTCCTCCTCCTCCTCCTCCTCTTCCTCCTCCTCCTCGGTGAACAAGCTCTTCTTCTTTTTCATTGTTGGACTACTCCGTTGACCGAACCGAATCTATAAATGCAGATATTATCAATGCAACATCTTCTTCTTCTTCTTCTCCTTCTCCTCCTCCTCCTCCTCCATCTCCTCCTCCTCCTCCTCAGGATAACCATTGTGTATACTACACGTTGGATACACGAGATCAGTGTAACCATCGTGTATACTACACGAAGGTTACACGAACTCAGTGTAGCCATCCTGTATGAGAATAAGAAGTAAAATTACAGAACTTACCTTGCCCTTGGGGAGGTGAACCAGGCATTAAAACGGGCTTCATCCTCTGAAGATACATCATCATATGGTTAAAAAGGTTTGAAGTCCGTTTGGCAACGATATTCTCATCAGCTTTTTTCCTTCACTGCTTCTTCTTTTCAACTTGTTCAGTTTTCCCAAGTAGGTTACTCTAGGACCCGAGATCTCTTTATCTTCCTCTTGCTGAGTTCACCAAGGTAGACAAGCTCTTCTTCTTTTTCATTGTTGGACTGCTCCGTTGACCGAACCGAATCTATAAATGCAGATATTATCAATGCAACACCTCCTCCTCCTCCTCCTCCTCATTGTTGGACTGCTCCGTTGACTGAACCGAATCTATAAATGCAGATATTATCAATGCAACACCTCCTCCTCCTCCTCCTCCTTTTCTTCCTTCTGTTCCTTCTCTTCTTCTTCTTCCTTCTTCTTCCTTCTCTACCATCTCTTCTTTTTCTTCCTTCTTTACCATCTCTTCCTCTTCTTCTTCCTTTTGTTCGTTCTCTCCTTCTTCATTCTTTTTCTCTTCCTCCTCAATCTCCGTCTCCTTCTTGTTATTATCCATCATCATGGTAGATTGAGGACATAATGAGTAATTGTCTGGCCTCGATGTTACCAGATAATCCATCAAAATTTTAATCTAGGAAATTACAAAGGAAATGTCTGATTGCATGGACATAATAATCTTCTTGTCTATTGAAGTGATTTTTTGGTCCATTCTAATTAAACATTTTCTCGCCCAATCTTCATGTCCATTAAACTTCTCGGACACAATATTATTCTCCATTGTTTTTTCCAATGGCCTCCTTAGACCTATTCTTCTTCTCCTCTTCCTTTTCAATGATCTTCTCCTCCTCATTAGCTTCCTCTTCTACTGGAAAGGGTGACTTAGGAGGCGTCGACTAAAAAAATGTAATATTAAGCAGACAAACTAGAAAAAATGGTGACTACATGATCGGTACACGGACCTCGTGTAGACTACACGATTGGTTACACATACCTAGTGTAGTCATCGTTTAGACTACACGATAGTTACACGGACCTCGTGTAATAATCTACATGATTGTTACATCAATTTACACGATGACAACATGACATCAGTGTAACTATCATGTAGACTACACAGGGTCAGCGTAACCATCGTGTAGTCTACACAATGACTACACGAAGCTCGTGTTCAAGAAGAAGAAAAGTAGAAAATGATTTTGAACATACATTATCTCCAACTACTGATCTCTAGTAGTTTTTTCTTCTTCCTCCTCAGTAGGGACCAAGGAAAGAATTGTCAACTAAAATACAAGAAATATAAATTAGTGTATGTGAAAGTAATATAAATTATCTTGTCAACATAATTCACCAACATACATTCTCCTTCGAAAAATTTTATTTTTGAAGATTCTCAACCACTACTATCATGGTCGGACACCACTTGAGGATCCTTGGCACCTTGGTCGAAACCTGGTTACCATACAAACTACCCACCAAGGGGATAGTTTCAAATACCCATGTATATTTAAACAAAAGAGAGTGATTCAGTATTCCGCACATAAATAATTCAATACATCACTAAATAGTATTAAATAAAATGTACATGGAAGGCAAATGGACATCCATTGAGTGAATATTCATGAACAACAGCGGGGGATTTATTCTTGATAGCTAATAATGATTTCATACAAACAGCCTTTGTATTCTTGATAGCTAATAATGATTTCATTGTTTTTGAGAAAGAGAGCTCTCCCCATGAATATTGGTTGAACGCTTCAAGGTCGTCAACCAAAGCCATTAATCTCTTCTCAATTATGGTACAATTCTCCTTCCCTAATAGAAAATGCTCTAGCAAATAAATCAGAGCCATCTTGACCCGATCAGAATCTGCCTTATATGCAGCGTTTTTAAAATTCTCATCCAACTCAACCATGGTTATTGATTGAGATTTGGGAAAGTACAGATCAGAGAGTCAGTTGGGGCCATGAGTATATTCTCATCCCAAGCTTCACCGAACTTTAGTCCGGTCATCAACGAGAACTCCTTCTTGGAGAAGCATAGTGGTTCCTCATTGACAAGAAACCAGATTTCCTCCCCAGATGGAATGTCCTTGACATATTCGACCGCCTTGGCCAGCACCTGGTGACAGACAATTACTAAAAACTTCATGGTTGGGAGATTAAGGAGATGGCCAAAGCAAGTCTCCCTAAATAGGGAGAGTTGGGGAGTTGTCAGCTTGGTCTTGATAACCTCTGGGTATTGAACTTTGCGTTGACTCTTGCTTTTGGAATTCTGTTAACATCATGGACGTATCTTAGTTGCATCTTTGATGAAGCCATAAACTATAGAAAATTCAAGGCAAACATAAGATAAGAAAATGTAAACAATGCTCGTGTAGTCATCGTGTTGACTGCACGGGGGGGTACACGACCCTAGTGTAGCCCTCGTGTAGTTTACACAAGGGTCATGTAGACTACACGATTAACGTGTCTCCCTCGTGTAGACTACACAAGGCTTGCACGACCCTCGTGTAGACTACACAAGGCTTACACGACCCTCGTATAGACTACACGAGGGGGTCACGTTCATCGTGTAACCATCATATAGTGTACATGAGGTTTACACGATCCTCGTATAGACTACCTGCTGGTTACACGACGAGCGTGTACCTAGAAAATAGACACGATGCAAGACCAGAAGCTCAGAAATTTAGAAAAAAAAAACACTTATAAAGCCAAAAAAAATATTAGAAACCCAAAAAACAATATGTTGTGATTTTATCCACAAAAAATAGAAACGTAGAAATTCAGAACAAAACCCTCGGAAACCCAGAAAAACACCTCAGAAACCCAGAAAAAACACTTCAAAATCCAGAAAATAAAAACTTAAAAACAAAAAAAACTTACCTTTTTATGATTCCTTGTTGTGGGAGACGAAGACTCAAGGATTTGCAGATAGAGATGCTGCGACTTTGAGAGAGTGAGAGATAATAACAGTAAGAGAGAAATGATGGAAATGCGAGGTACATGAAGGGGTGGGGTTTTGTGTAATGTGTAATCACCACCTTTTTTCAAGTCGTCGTTTGAAATTTGTGAAGGGGCGGCAACTTCATAAGCTGATTTTGAATTGAAGGTGGGCGAGGGGTCAAGGTAAACAAAAATTAGTGTAGATGTCGAATTCTACAAAATGGTTTGTGTGAGGGTCTACTTTAGTGTAGATTTCGAATTCAATACTCTGCACCATATCTGAGTACATTTCGTCATGCTTGGAAAGCACACAGCTAGAGTGCCTTTAGTAATGCTTGAACGTAGCATAAGCTCATGTGTCCACTAAAGGATGACGTGCACCAACCAAATCGTAACTCAAATGGGTCTGTATAAAGTGAAACAAGAGATGAAACACAAAATTTGATATATGTGGCTACACCGGTGTTCAATTGAAGTCCATCGATAAAGATGGAAAATGCTTGTCTTTCCCCGTGGTCCGCTGGATGGTTTCAGTAAGGCAGTAAGGAATAAATTTCATAGGCACTTCAAGTTCCACATAATGGGTTAGCCTTTGATCAACATTCTGGTTTGGTTGCTTGCGTACTGAAAACTATTGCCTCCAATTCTACAGCCTATTTGATGACTGTGGAGTTTCTGAGGTGAGGATATCCATGTGTTAGCTTGGTGTTCAAATGGATTAAGTCGGGAAATAATTTTTTTTGTTAGGGCTCTACTCTTAGTCCTATTTTTTCTCTGATGCAAGAAGTTAGCTTCTGACTAGTATTTGTAGTCTTATGAATTTCGTGTTCGTCTGAGGGAGCTATGAGGATCCTAAGGCTTTGTTTCAATTTGTCTTCTTGTTTCTGTAACCAAAACGTAAGAAAATAAATGGACCTGGCTCCTAGTATTATGCCATAAAAACTCACTCCCCTTAACACCAATAACTTCAGCTAAAAAGTCTGATGTCGGCATCACCGACGATAGCATAGTGTAGGTTTCGTATGGATTTGGGTGTGTCTTCTGGATGATATATGGTGAATATGGAGGCTAAAGGACATTTCTTTAGTCATGGTAAGTGGTCTTATAAGATTCCTTCTCTAGCAGAGAAATTACATCCGCCTCTGTGATGGTGTTTGCATTTGCATGACCTGCTTCTTCATTGGGTTGAGTGGGTGGGTTCTTGGAGGGGCGGCGTCCATATTTGTTACAGGTTAGCGGGCCTTGTAAAGCTACCCCTCATTTCTCGCGTAGTGGTTAAATTCTCTGCTTGGGCTTGTTGTAAAGACTGAATGACATTCCTCATAGATAGGATAGTGTTTTCATTATTTGGCTATGGTGAGTCGTTTTAGGTATAATTTTGATGGGCACTATCATTCAAGGCTGTGTCGACGAGGTTTGGGTCTGCATGAAACACGCTATCATTTCCTGTTTATCTAGATCGGGGAGTCATGGAGAAATGTCCAGCTCGATTCTCTAGCGGAGTCACCAAAATGTTGAGCGTGTTTTCTTAGAAACGGACGAAATATGGAGTTGGGCTAACAAGCTCTGTATTCGCGTCAAAACCTAATGGATTCTATGGAAAAAGACGAGAATCGACTGTAGGTGTCTAATTGAAACATTGTGCAATCTATTAAATACCCTTATTCCTCTCCACGACCCTCAAACATACAGAAAATATAAGTGAATAAGAAAAATGAGTATAACAGAGGAGGTTGTTTTAAGATTAATACTGAACAATGGAGTTTTTATTGAATGGATTTTCGTATTGCAATAACGTGAAATCTTAATAAGGAAGATGGGTTCAGTCTCTCTAAGCCTGGCTTGAGGTCCCCCTTTATATGTAAGCTTTGAAAGATGCTTTCGATGGAGGGTTTTGCTTGCCTCTTGACTCTTACCTTGTTCCTTGCATTCCTTTTCCTTTGATAGTCATTTTTGATCAGGCAACTTGGCGCCAAGGGACTTTGTGTGGTCTCCCTTGCTAGTTTGATTTTCTGAGTTGAAAATTGACCTCTCACTCTTGTTAAAGCTGCAATTGGTCAAGTATAGCCTCTTGTCAAGTTATTTCCCCTTTCGGGGGAGTCTCCCTCCACGGGAGGTCTCCATTTCCTAGTTGGTGAGCTAAAGTTATTTATTCCGCTGCCACTTTTTGCCCTAGCCAATGGAACCCCTTACTTTGACCTGGAGCCTCTGTCGATGGTGGCCTTCCCGATTCTCTTCTCTCACATGTTTCTTCCTATTTTTTTCTTGCATCTGGCCTCCATATTACTTGATACGGAGCACTTTGTCATTTTCCGGTTTGAGCTTTTCTCTTTTTTTCTTCTCTATGAGCTTGTCTTGGGTGAGCATCTCGGGTGCGTCTTAATCGGGTTGTATGACACATGGGTCCTTAGTCCATCTCAGTTTTACCTTAGCATTGAACCAGAGCTGAGCTTTTGTTTAATGGGCCTTTTGTACAATTGTTGAACCTCGACCGAGTTTTATAGTTTGAACTTAAATAATTTAAATTGGTTAAAGTTATTTTGAGTAAGCTCCTAATAAATCTTACATGGAAATAAATGCCTTCATGATTTTTAATTTTCATGTTTTTAGTATCTTGCAATGACCCTTGTATGCTTGATTAAATTCATTAGTACATTCAATGTTTTGTTATCATAAAAACTATCTCATAAAGATATAGAACTAATAAAGTTATGATAAAATAGTCTATGCATACCTTATTAAGCTTGTGACGTTTCTCTGGCAAGGGGGACTGAGCATTTAAAAATAAGCTTGTGTTTCTCTAGCAAAGGGTCATTCACAAATTCTTGTGGTTTTTCTGTTCTGGCTACGTCAAAGTTATTGATAGAAACTAGAGCTCTAACGTCGAAGTTCATTGATAAGAACTAGTGCTCATTTTCCAGCTAAGATGACAACTTTTAGGAGATCTTCCTTTGTTTGATTAGGAGATCTCCCTTTATTAAGAGATCTTACAAATTCTGCTTAGTTGGTAACTTTGTTTACCAGTTTGTTTGAACGGAGAGCTGTAATTTCAAAAAGGGGAACTGAGCATGTGTCAAATGATAAATAATTGCAGGATATTAGAATTCTTTTGACAAATTGATTACTTTTTATTGATTAGAAAATATGTTTGAAAGATGAGCATAAGCAAGCATATGTAGCGAATGAATGAACCTTCGTTTTCGTACTTATTTTGTGAAAGCTTTAGGTATTTTGAAATGATAAACAGAATGTTAAATGTAATGATCATTTTGTGATCTTTGGTGGATAGGATCATGTAATGTTTTGTATCAAGAACATGGAAGATGATGTGATAATTGTTTATTTTATGATGACTTTGGTGGATTATGAACTTAAATGAGAGGATGTTTGGACAATTTTTTGTAATGATATTATCTTAAATGATGAAAATGAATGATAGTATTTTCTCACTTTTTTTAGTGTTATTAATAATTGTTATCATTGATTAGATGAGTTTAAAATTACTATTATATTTCTTAATTATGAATGAGATTTGTTTATCTTGTGATTGAAAATATAAAATAACATGTTAATGAACTTGAAATAGATGACAAACAGTTACATAAAGTAGTACAATTTTTAAACTAATACAACACAAAACATTATAGAATACTTTTAACCTAGTACAACACGGTCTGATAGATTTAGTACAGTATTATTTAATATTATAACAACCAAACAATGCCTCAGTATATAAGATCTACACCATAGTTCTTGATAAATAAATTACATAAACAGTTACACAAAGTGATACAATTTTTAAATTAATACAACACAAAATATTACATAGTACTTTTAAGTCTGATAAATTTAATACAATATTATTCAATATTATAACAACAATCAAATCAGGGCTAAGTATATAAGATCCACACCACAGTTCTTGATAAATAAATTACGTAGTGACAGATGACAATGTCAAGAATGATTTTTTTCCTCTATGATTTGGTTCCCTGCCTCCTGATCGGGTAATATCTAATTGTAGTCAAAGATCTCCAGGTCAAGGAATTTTGTTAGCCAAAAACAAGGAAAAACTAATCATTTCTCAATGCTCAGACAGTGGTGATAACAGATAAGAATAAGAAAAATATTGAATTTCTTTATTCGATAAATGTATAAAAGAAAACGGAAAAAAATAATAATTTGAAGCCATAGTCGCTTTCTTTTTATACGACTAGAACAATCAATGTTACTTGCATTTGCATTAAACATATCATTTTTAATTAATATTGATGTCATTCATGAAATAAAGTCTCAATATCTATAATCTATAATATATTAAAAGTGAAAAGACATTAAGAATCATTTTGGACTATTTTGTCTAACCATGAATCCTAATTTTTTTTTAAATGAACCATCAAGATATTAACTCAATAAAAATTTTAAGTATTTATTTCTCATAAACATCCACAATACTATTTATTAACTATTTTCAATAAGTTATCTTAAATTAAATTTATATTATTTTATAACAGATTTAGACTAAAAACAAATTAATTTTGAAAATTTTTAATCACATACTTATGATTTTGGTTTGAATAGTTAGACTAACTTTAAAAAAGATTGATTGTTTCACAACTTTAACAGATTTAGACTAAAAACAAATTAATTTTGAAATTTTTTAATTACATACTTATGATTTTGGTTTAAAAAAGTTGTGAAAATGAGTAAATTAAAGGGAGAACTACACTAATAGCCCATTTGGGTGATCTGTGTAGTAAAATGACCACCTAACTTTTTAATTGTAAAAATGGTCCGGTGGTCAGATAATGGTAAATGGTGAAGTCATTTACCACAATTAGGAACTTAATGGAAATGGCCTAAAACACGTTCTATAGTTAACAAAAAATAAACTAATATTTTAATTAGATACGTATGGTATCTAATTAAAATTTTGGTTTGTTTTTTGTCTATGAACACCAGAATAATCTGAAACATTGAACATCCTTATATTGGTTATGTATAAATGTATATAAATTAGATATGTATAGTATCTAATTTAAATATAATTTCTTTTTTATATACTGGTTTAAGAGTATAAATATGTATATGCTTAGTATATAATTAGATATGAATGGTATCTAATTTTAATACTGATTTAGGAATAAAAATGTGTTGTTATGATAAATACATGCCTCGCATAAAAAAAATCAGAAAAAAACTTCAGATCCAAGAACGAAACTCGAAACTAATATGACGAAAATGAAAACCCACAACAGAGTATTACCCAAACTACTCGTGGTGAACAAAGCATTCCATCCTGCACAAACAACCAATTCTAATGCTACGAAGGAAAACACGTTGAAAAAGAACATGACGCGAGGAATCTTAAAATCAAAAGCTAAAATCTGAAAATCGCGATCGAAGAAGAACAACTGAAAAATCACGATCGGACCAAAAATCCTAAAGCTCAAAGAAACAAAATTTGAAACCCTCAACTCAAAGAAAAAACTCAGATCCAAGAAGGAAGCTTTCGAGGAAGATAGGGGTAAAATGGGGAAAACGATATAAAAAAAGAAAGGTATAAGACTAAGTAAAACAATGTCCATACATGCAAATAATAATAATAATAATACACTAAAAGTCAACAAATACTAAACAAGTTCAACAAATATAGATCATATATTATAGCTTAAGAATTGCACATATCTATAAGACATATCTTGAATAATAATAATAATAATACACTAAAAGTCACGTGAGAATAAAAACATTTTATGGATAATTTCATCAGAGTTACTTACTATCTTGACGTTATCATTTACTATTTGACGCGTTCAAATGTGATTGATTAACACACATACTTATACATATATTTAATAGGTTCAATTAATAAAATTAAATAAGCTATTTTAATTATTCTTTTTAATATATTAATCATTAATTTTGATTAATTAATAATTAATTAAAACACTTTTTTAAGTTATTATGTCTATTAATTTGTTGGTTTTGATTTTCTCTCAATCTTTTCATACTTCTTACAAAAAAATATTCTATTTTTGCTCTCACTTGCACGTTATTGTGTCTATTATTTTAACAATTATATCACGTGTAACGCGCGTAGCAAATGATTATATATAATATTATTATAACCAAATACAAAAAATAACGATAAAAAAGTATCTATGCATACTCTTTATAATATAATATTTTTTGTCCAATTTATTCTTTCAATCATCTCTAACACACAAAGAATAGCCAGAAAAATTAAACTAAGATAAATATAAGAACTGGATATAAAAACACAATAACGAAAGAGCTATTACATGAATATATACTAAATTTCAAAAGGCACTTCACATTAAATTACCTTTCAAAAGTCATATTTCAAAAGTCACTTTTGAAAACATATATTTTAACACATCTTTATTCGATGGACAAATAGAAATTGCATACTTTATAATGATATTTTAGGATTAGTAAAAACATATATAGATAAAATTGGTCAAAAGAGAGATTGAAATTCTATTTTATGTAAGTATACTAGAAAATTCTATGATACAACAATTGTACCACGAAAACCCAATATTGAAACAAAACAAAAGAGAACTTTTACTCCAAAGGTTTCAAGTCAGATCAATGTAAGCATTCACTGATTGACGTTAGTCACCAACCTAAGAGAGCAACAGCATATTAATTCAACTTTCAAGGACCATAAAGAGAATGGAACAGGATGTGTTTTTTATGAACTTCATTTAAAAAAACGTCAGTGCCATACCAAATATTTATAAAAAGATTTCAATAAATTTCATACGCTGGAAATACATATAGATTCCTAACATATGGAACTGTCTCTAGAAATTAACTAAGTAAAAAAAAAGTCCAATGGAAAAACCTCATTGCAGGAACGATTATGCGGTCACTTGCATCTCCTCCTCAGGATTAAGTGAGACCTCCTCCTCAGGATTAAGTGAAACCTCCTCCTCAGGATTAAGTGAAACCGGTTCCTTGCAAGTTTGCCGATTATGACCATGTGCACCGCACCTTTTGCACTTCCTAGTAGCTTTATCTTCATTATTCCGGGGTATCCTTTCTTTTCTCCGCCTTTCACTTGACCCTTTTTTCCTTGGTGGCAATCCTAATACAGACTCTCTAGCCCTCCATGCTTTGTTATAACTAATATTGACACCATACTCCCTCCGTACTTCCTCAATGATGTCCTTTGGTTTACATTTCTGACCGACCCCCTCATACTTCGATTTTAGGCAATAACCAACCAAAGAACTACTTGCTTGACGGTGATCCTTCTTCAAAGTATCAGATGAGCAAGTATGTGTACGCAAAAATCTTTTAACCTTAAAACATTCAGAATCTCGCAGTCTTGAAGCTCTTATTCTCCATTTGCAATTTTTGTCTGTACATACAACCACCCAAAGCTTCTTTGTGGACTTTTTTACCTTATACTGAAAATTATTTCGCAATGCCATGAGACCAACAAGCCTTTTTAATTCATTTTTACCAGAATACACTCTATTCTCATCTACTTCTTCACTTGAAGATTGATTTCCACTGTCTCGTCTATTCGGTAAAGGGCTAGTTGCATCTTCCATGGTAAATCTGTTCCATGCTGGAGGATTGCTTTGATTATTATCATTCAAGGTTGGACATGCATTATCACAATCAATATTTGCATCATCAAACGCACGACCGACATCTGCAATATCAACAACTATAGGGACATCATTCACATGGTCATTGTCTGCAGTACCATCATCAGCACACCCTTCATCTTGATCCCTCAGCTCAAGTAAGTCATCAGGCCTAACACGTAGAGATGGAATTGTATCACGATGAGTAACATTGTCAGCAACAATTTCAAGATTCGCGTCCTTAGTGGTTATTCGATCCACTGTAATGCAAAGAGGGGTTCGTAGCTCACTATGAGAATTGTTCTCGGCAAGAAAAAACTGAACATCTTCATCACACAATATTTCAGATGGGGGGACAGGCACATGCGCTTTATATATAAACTTCATCGTAATTTTATCTTCCGTTGGGTCCAACTTCAATGCACGGTATATGACAGTAGCCAGCTCATGGTATGTTGAATCAGTTGAAATACATAATGGGATGCTTTTCCTGCTGTTGAACTTAAACATATTCCGTTGTTGAACCCATTGACCATCATACACCACTAAAATTCGAATATTGCCCATTCCTGTACCGTCAAACAAATGATCTCTATCATTTGTAACAAGGTAATAAACCAAAAGCATAGTTGAAGTAGTGAAGTACTTGCCTATCAAAAAATTCCAATCAATCAATAAAGTACTTGGAAAGGTCAAGAAACTGACATAGTCATAAGCGAATATTGGACCCTTTCAAGTACTTGAAATAGACAAATTTGGATGAGAACAGAGTAAGTGTGAAGTTTGCAAAACTCTAGAACCATATTGATTTAAACATGGATCCAGACGCCATGTCCGATGAATATATTTCATCAAGGAATGAGAGGAGGGGCTCTGCAAACTATGGGATCAATTTCAGCAGCCACAAAGATGAATTTTTTAATTAAAGAAACAATAAAAAAAGACTTGAGTAAATCATCTATTCGGAATTCATTCCCATCAGAAACCCTTTTGTTTCTTTCCGTCCAAATGGTCCAAAATATAGACAAAGGGACAGCATTTCATGGATCTTTCCCCATCAAACCATTGCCCAAAACATTCCAGCAAATCAGAAGCTCCAGAAAGACCGGCGCACAACAGAAAATAAGATGGGAAACTAATATTGAGTCATCGAAGTCTAGCTGAGGAAATTGGAAGATACAGGCAACTTTGTGACAGCTAGAAGCTGAGGGAGGCAATCAGAGCACTACTAAGAGTGGGAGAAAGTCGGACGCATTGTTCATTTGTCTTTCTCCATGGCAAAATGGATTTCAAACTTATAAATAATGAAAAAAAGAGGAATACTTCTAAAAAAATGTGTATAACTTATTTGTGGCTTAACAAATGGGTTACTCTTAAAGATTGTCTTTCTCCATGGCAAAATGGATTTCAAACTTATAAGAAAATGAAAAAAAGAGGAATACTTCTAAAAAAATGTGTATAACTTATTTGTGGCTTAACAAATGGGTTACTCTTAAAGACAGGAAGATGTATAACTAGACAACAGATAGACAGAGTAAACACATCAACACATTAACTAGCAACCAATAGTTCGAAAGAAATGAGAAGTGGAGAAGACAGTCGACAGTCCGACTCTCCAAACAACAATAAGAACCATAAAATGAAAATATCATTTAAGCCGTTACACCAGACAAATTTAAGCACATAACAATCCTGGCGCAAAATCGAGAACACGGATTTCCATAATAAAATTATGAATGTGAAAAACAGATGCAAAACAACGTATAACCGAAGGTAAACATAAAAAGAAACTAAAGGCAACAAAATTCTTGCCGGTCTAAGAGGCAAAAGCTCTTCCATATGGGGGCGGGGAGGGAGGGAGGGAGGGAGGGGGAGAGGGAGAGGGAGAGAGAGAGAGAGAGAGAGAGAGAGAGAGAGAGAGAGAGAGAGAGAGAGCAATGCACCGAATATTTGAAATTTCGCTCAATAACGAAAACTACACAGCTAAACAACATCAACTACATAATTGCTTAAGAAATTAACGAAATTGCCGGACTTGACTGACCGTACTCGCGATGGCTCAACGAAAGCCGACGCCGATAAAGAATCCGACTTTAATGGCCAATTTCAAGACTCAGAGACATGCAAGGGTGAAGGAAAACTCATTTTGAGCCTTCTGAATGCACTTGGCACTTCGTAGGGCTTCTCTTTCTCCTCCGTCTCCTTTTCCTCTTTTCGCCTCGCCTAGGTCGAAATAGGCCAAATAAAAAAAAACTTCGGCAACCCTAACCCACAATAGAAAGAGTAAATTACGAATCTAGCCCTTTTGTTGGGTTTGATTGAAAACCGACCATCTTCCCCAAATTAAGTATTTATAACAGTTATCGACTAACTCTTCCGGTTGTCCTCTCTAGTGGAGGTTTGTTTGTGCTCTCTTTTAAGTGTTGATCTTTGCCTGTGTCTGCTAATTTCCTTATTTTTCTTCATCTCACCCATCATTTCCTTTTCCCTTTTCAATATTTCCCTTGTGTTGTGTGTATCATTCCCATCTAGTCACAATGGAGGGTGCTCTGATAGACATCCTTCATAAAATCGATCTAAGAGAAGAAGCTTCTAAAATGCTCATTTCTAATAACCTAGAATCAATGGTTGACTGCATGGGATAGAAACACCAGATATTTTCATGCCAAAATTATGCAGCGTAGGCATGCTATGATATTAAGGGCATTGAAAATGATATTGGTCAACGGTTTCCTTCCTCTGAATAGATGTATGAAATTGCTCAAACTTACTTCACTAACCTTTTTAAAAGTTCTTCTCCATTCCATAATCCTGATTGTTACAACATGTTAGTCTAAAAGTAACTCATGCCCATAATATTCAACTTTTAAGACCCTTGTCTGTTGATGATATTAAACATGCACTTTTTCATATAAATCCTTCTAGGACTCTTGGCCTGATGGCATGACAAGTGCATTCTTTCAATCTTACTGAGATATCGTTGGTCCTGATCTAATTCACACTTTCCAAAGCTTCTTTCACCATGGTCATATGCTGAAAAAACTTAACCACACTAACATTACTCTTATCCCCAAAGTATCTCACCCTACCCATATGTCCCAATTTAGACCCATCGGCCTTTGTAATGTTGCTTACAAAGTAATATCTAAGGTGTGTGCTAATAAGAATGAAATACATTCTTCCTGATGTTATTAGTGATTTTCAAAGTGCTTTTTTGTATGGTTGACAAATTTCTGACAACAACCGAGTGGTGCATGAATTGTTGCATAGTATGAATCAAAAGAATAGATGGATTGTTGAAGTTGCCATTAAATTGGACATGTCAAAAGCATATGATTAGATAGAATGATCGTATTTGGAAGCAATTTTACTTCATCTCGGGTTCATTCCTTGTTGGTGTCATTTGATCATGGGTTATTTATAAATATGTACCATTTTCATTTTGGTTAAGGATTTTTCTACCTCTTTCTCAAAATCTAGAATTTTACACCGCTGGCCCACCAAAATCAACATAAAAAAAATTTCAACTCTCTCTTTCTTCTTCATTTCTTTCCATTTTTCCCATGCAAAGATCAAATCAATACCCACTCTCTCACGCTTATTCTTCCCCTCATTGTTTCCTCCATGCTTTCTAGTTCGTTTCCTCCATGCTTTCTAGTTCGTTTCCTCCATACTTTCTTATTCAGCGAAGCAACGAATGTTTGTTTCCTCCATACTTTCCTGTTTTACGAAGTTCTTCCTCTCAATCATATTGATTTTGACCATGGCATAGTCGTTTAAGCTTCAATGATGGTAATGGCTGAATGGGTACTTAACCAACACAAATCTATTGGATTCGATCAAAATGGAAGAATGAGTACTTGATGGCACAAAGTATCAGTGACTGGAGAAAACTTGAGGCTTGAGAATTTTTTTTTCTGTTTGGATTTTGTGAATTCTTTTACACTTCTTTGAATTATAAGTTTGTTGATTATATATGTTTATTGATTGAAATTTAAGTAGTTATAAACTGATAAAGGGTTCAAAATTGATTACAGTGTGAATTTTCAGAGGCGTGTTCAAGGCTGGTATGAGCAATTCCTAACTCAAGCTGGTAAGGACGTCTTATTGAAATCAGTAGCAATGGCTCTATCTAATTTTGTAGTGTCTTGTTTTCAGCTTCCTTTAAAGCTTTGTGATGATCTTAGTCAACATTGTGCAAATTTTTGGTGGCGCTCAACAGTGGGTGATAAGAAGATTCATTGGACATCATGGTCCCTTTTAAACATAAAGATGCAGGTGGATTAGGATTTAAGATTTGGTTGGCTTTAATCTTGTCATGCTAGGAAAACAAAGTTGGCGATTAATTAATTATCCCAATTCTTTGCTACATGGTATTCTTAAAGCTAAATACTTCAAGCATTCCTCTTTTCTTGATGCAAAGATTGTTTACAATCCATCATGGCGTTGACGTAGTTATTGGATCGAGTTTTAGATTTTGAAACAAAATTATTAAACTATGATAAGTTAATGGACGGACTATCAAAAAAATTATACAAATATTTAATTCAATTAAACAAAAAATCAATCAATAAACATACATAATCATATAAAAATATTGATAAAAGATAGATACAATTTATATATTTTCAATTAATGAAGAATTTCAGATTTGTCAGGATCTAATTCTCTATCTCGCGTTCATCGTTCTTGAGAGTTGTAGAGCTATCAATTGATCATTACACCGACAACCACTCGTTAGAGTCAGAAGTAAATATCTCAAGGACTTTCGTAGGAATTGAATGTTGGCTCTCAAAACAACGATTGAAAGAGAAAATAAAATTTTTCTTTTCCACTTACTGTGAAAATATCGGCGGCGACTTTGTGTTCTCTAGAGAGAAAAACTTTTTTATTCTCTAATCAACACACTTAGGGATAGGATTAGTGATAGGGATAATGATGTAATCCTTTATATGATAATTACAAATTTTTTTACATATATCTCTATATGTTAAATTGCCAAAAATTGTCTCCTTGTGCATTGCTATATGCAATTTTTACATCTCCCTAAAGGAAAAATTGTGTCCAGATTCATCAGTCTAAATTAATGAATTAAATTGATCTCTATCAATTAATTAACTTTTTTTATTTACTAATTAGTAATTATCCAATAATTAGAAATTAACAAAATAATTAATTTGACTTTAATTTTTTTAAATAATTAACTTAAATATCTCAAGGATTTGGGCTCTCAAAAGAACGAATGAAATAGAAAAAAAAATTTCTTTTCCCCTTACGGTGAAAAAAATCAGCGGCTACTATGTGTTCTTTAGAGAGAGAAATTTTTTCTTCTCTGATCAACACACTTAGGGATGGAGTTAGTGATAGGGATAATGATGCAATCCCTTATATGATAATTACAGATTTTTTACATATATCTCTAAATGTTAAATTGTCAAAAAATATCTCCTTGCGCATTGTTATCTGCAATTTTTACACCTCCCCTAAAGGCAAAATTGTGTCCAGATTCATCAGTCTAAATTGATGAATTAAATTGATCTCTATCAATTAATTAATTTTTTTATTTATTAATTAGTAATTCTCCAATAATTAGAAAATAAAAAATTAATTAATTTGAACAGTAATTTTTCTCACTAATTTAGTGATGATACCCATCTCATATGGGGCTCGGGAAATGTATCTTGGTCCAAAATACGTTTTTAGTCCAACTGTCATTATTTTTTTATTCATGTCCTTATGAGCTACTGCAAAAACTGAATGGACTCACATGTATAAAACTATGAGATTCAAATACCCGACTAATTTATCTTCATAATTCTCGACATATTTAATCACGACATCGTACGACTCCACTATAGGTCATATGCCGATAGAACTCTTGATTCATGCGCGCTATATTTTATGGTCCACATAATATTTTACGATATTACCTTTCATGAATATCAGTAACAAGAGCGGGGTATAAAATTACCATTTTACCCATGTAATTATTATTTTCTTAACTCCTTTATTGACTGCGAATAAGAAAGACATATCAGTGAAGTGTCTCATACATATCACCATTTCTTATTCAATAACTCATTTCATCGAGTACTAGGCCCGGTTTATTTATTCACACCCATAAATAAAATATAAGGTGATATTGTTGCTTTTATAATCTTACCACGAATTCCATATTTGTCTAGCAGTTTGAACTCACTCCTTTGGCGTATCAAAAATTGCAAAGTAACTAAGTCAAGTTTCGTATTCACCTCAGGATTAAGGTAATTATAAAAGTACCCTTAAGGTGAACAATTAGATTTAGAGCTAGATAAACAGCTTTGCTCTAAACTAATTGGCTACTTGTCTATTTAACATGTTTCGTAATATGTATACGTCAATCGTTAGAGTCTCGACTCCTATGCCCCGAGACCAGCTCTTTTAGTTCAACCTAACAATCATAATTGGAAAAAATTGCACAATCAATCATAAGACTACGAATAACATTCTGAACTATCTCAAAAGAGTTTGTCTGGAAGACCACTCGGTCTTTACTCTTCTTACACTGATAATAGTTCCATGACTTAAGTAAGTTACAAGCACATTTTAATTAAAGAAAACTTTCATTTATTCAGAAAATTCAGTAATACATAAATGTCAAAGAAATAGTTGTTTGCTTATAAATAATTATTACACCATACTTTATGGACATAATTTCAACAATAGTGTCATTAAAGGTCGTGTTCTTATAAAATTTGGTCTTTAATAGAGGATTGGAAATGGTCATTCAGTTCGTATTTGACAAGATCCTTGGATCCAAACTTTCAATTCTTGTGTGCATTTTGTTTCAGATCTGATTGATCATTCTTCTTTTACATGGGATGTTTCAAAGCATCGATCAATTTTTTCAGTCAATGAATCTTCTATAATTCAGGAATGGCCTGTTAGTCAGAGAGGTCTTTCTGATAGATTGATTTGGCACTTTTCTAAGTCTGGCTCATATACTGTTAAATCGGGTTACTGGGTAGCAACTCGTTTGTTGGAAAATAACGTATTCAGGAAGAATGGTATTGGTGATACTAGAGATGGTGGTTAGTCCAAAAAAATTTGAAAATTTATTTGGTCTCTTAATATTCCAAATACTCGTGATGGTTGTCATATACTGTTAAAGATGTTCTCCTTCATCGAAATGTATCTGTCAACCCCATTTGTCCTTTATGTAATAGAGAAAATGAAAGTTTGGATTGCTTCTCCTTTGCCTTTGAAGCTTAATGAGTTGGAAGGATCATCTTTTATTGTTTGCTGGGACAAATTTCTCGGTCATTTGAGCAGCACCCAGAATTATAACCAGATTGTTTCTTGGTTCATTTTTGGCTGTCGGTGTTTATGGAAAGTTCAGAACCACGCAGTTTTCTCCAATTTCCTTATTGCTCCTGCTAGTGCAATTTCATCTTTCCATCACCATCCTGGATGAACTTGTTAATGCTTATGTATCTCCTCGAAATTCCATTTCTTTTGCTCAAGGTCCTCCTAATAGGGAAGATATTGTTCACTCTGTCAATAGACCAATTGCTCATACTTTTGATACAATTGCAGTGATCCATCTTGATCTCCTTCTTCTAAACATGTTGGTACAGGTTGGTTGCACTCTTTAAGAGACGGTTTCTTTAAAGTCGCAGGATGTAGTTTCATGTATTTTTGTTTGGGTGCTTTACAAGTAGAAGTAGAAGCCGTACGAACTACTCTTGTTTATTCTGCCTATAAGTACAAGCACATGAAAAAGAAAAAAAATGAGGACCTGAGCAAACCTTAACCAAAGGCACTGCCCTTTCTCTCTTCTCTCATAAAAAACTATGTAAAATCCTTTACACAAGTGAATATCAACAATCATCCCGTGATTTTTCTTCCCTTTAAGGGTTTTCTACATAAATAATTGTGTCTTTATTCTCTCATTCTCTCTTTAAATTTTGATCTTTATTATTTGTTTGTAAAGGATTTTCCATACCGAAAAAATCTTTACACTGCCCTTCTTCATTTTGACAATGTCAAATCTATATTAATTGATGATTTATTAAAAAACAGAGAAAAATGGCATTTTTATTAACTATTTGGAAAACACAAAATTATAAATATGATAAAAAAATTACATAACATTAATGAATATAGATAGAGGAAATGTGAAAATACAATCATGTTAAACGTTTCTAATGAAATTAAACCAGGATGCAACATACTGGAATTAGATTTATTTAATTAGTAGTATTGTTTTAGAAAATTGGCATGTATATCCATTCTATGTATTTAACTAAGAAACCCAAAAAGAAGTCTTTAAATAAGAGAGGAGTTTGATACTAGAATCAAACCATGATATAAATGGTTGCATAACCAAATTATATTTACGACAGAAATTTCACCTCATAAAAAAGATTGGCAAAGAAAATATATTTGATATTAGAACCAAACCATGATATAAATAGTTGCATAACCAAATTATATGTATGACAGAAAGTTCACCTCATATTCTCTAGGTTGAGTGTAAAAAACTTAAAAATATTGCTTCTAATACGAAAAAAATGCATTGCATATGATAATGAGCAAACTAAAAAGTGTAGGGTAGGGCAAGGCAAAAACTCTCCTAATTGTATTTTTTCTATCTGCTTTTTTAATACAATTCTTGTTTATGTTAAAAAAAAAAAACTAAAAAGTGTAGGGTGGTATAAAGTACCTCCTAATAAAGTGAGATAAGGATCATATCATCTTCTATCATTGTTTTGTTTTGGTATATTTCTATGATTTCAAGACAAAATCTCACTCCTATTTATAGACTTCTACTTGAAGAAAATACATTATATCTCAAAGTCCATTTCATATACTAGTAGATTACATGTGTTGTATGTAACAAGTCTAGTTTTTTTGCTAATTCACTAACAACATAAAAAAACTTACGCATATTCATTTTTATAAAATAAGGGAAAATATATTAATTTTTAATATTTACAAAATAAAATTTATATTATATATTAAATTAAATAACTTAAAACTCTGTTCAAACAATATACATGGCACATCATACATAAAATGAGTTAGCTACTGGGTCATTAAATGTTAGAATATAAAATTTAGATATATAAATTTTGGTGCTAGAACATAATGTACATAAAAGAAAATGTGTTAAATTAAAAATTAGATGCTTGGAATTATATTATATAGTATTATTTTTTAAATGTTATAGAGAATGCATTTATTTTATCAATTTGTCACATTTATAAAAAATGATTATTTCGTTAATAGATTGTTACAAATATATATTAATGTCTTCTTTAAATTCATTTATATAAATCTTCATGTTGCTAATAACATAAATATTACATAATATATATTTTACAAATCAGTAATGAAGAAATATGAAAAATTAAAAATAATTATTCCATGTATATAATAAATATTAAAATTATTCTTTACGGACATTATTCGCGTTCCTAATTACATAATGTTATTAAACATATTTAACTTATAAACTATTTATAAAATTTATTATGTAAATAAAGCAAATGAAAAATTTGTGAAATATCTAATTTGTTTGATATTTTAAAGAGGCTTAAAAGGTAAAATGGGGGGCATCTTGCTAAGACACTTAGGGTTTTCAAAGCGCTGCTCGCTATCTCCGTTTATCGTGGTGTTCTCATCGGCGGTGGTTCGTTTGTCATTTGTCGAGGTTCTTTTGTCGTGGCTCAATCGCTGGTTCGATCTCTTTGCCAGTGGCTATCGCTAGTCGTCGTGGGTCTTCTTCTCTTGTCGTGACTAGTAGTTCATGGTTCATCCTTTTTTGGTGGTTCATGGCTCGTGGTTTGTCCTTCTCAGTGGTTTGTGGCTCACTGGTCGCTGGTCGCCGTGCTTCACGCGTCGCGGTTTGTGAGTTTGTGCTTTGACCCGTAGTTGTGGCTATGGGTCTTGCCGTGCCGTGGGTTTTTATTTTTTCTTCTTGTTTGCCTTTGCCTTATTGGATCTGTAGGTATTTGTGTTGGAAATCGAGGCGCACAGCGGAAGCGGTTTATTTAAAATTTTTATTGACTAAAAAATAATCACAACGCCACAAGTTCCAAAAATAATTTTTGTGAAAAACAATTTTTCTCAATGGATTCATTATATATATAAATCAAAGACATTCATAGAAAGTAATTATACATCTTGAAGTCTATCAAATGTCATCGTTATCTTCTAGTAAAATAACGAGCATAAGATTCCACGAAGAACGGACTGTAAAATCCATACCAAGATCTTTCAAATCAATCATCAAACACACTAGAACGCGTGTGGGCACATAGAATAAATCAAGAACACTTTTATGTTTCTAAATTTATTCAACACATGCGATCTAGAGGTTTGGAGAATGACTTTTTAAGATAGAACTCTAAGAGATGATTGAAGAATTCATAGAGCTTTGATTAACAAATTAATCACATCAATGATTGTTAATGAGGCCAATACAACATTATCTATATATATTTTCGGTCAATGCTCATTAGATTTTTAGGGTTTTCATAAATAATTATTTACAAATTGTCACTATCGTGGGACCCACTGCAGTATGCACCACACTATAGTGCCGTGCGGCACTGTAATGTGCTATGAACTACTGTAGTGCCTTGAGGCACTACAGAGTCCTACGCACCACTATAGTTCAGTGTGACACTCCGACATGCCACGTGGTAATTTTTTAAATTTATTATTTATTTTAATCAGATAAAGATTTAGATATCAGTTAATTCAAAATTAATTTATCTGATCACACCTATCAATTAACTTATCTGTTAGTTTAAAAATAACAGATTAGTTAATTCAAATTCAAATTATTATACTATAATTATTTAATATTATTATATTTTCATAAATGAAATATAGTGTCTCACTTATCGATTAATTCAAAACCAATCGATATAATTAATTATAATTTTTGAAAATTATAAAATTGAATTTATTAATTAGTTCTTAATTAATTAATTTCACATAATTATATACTTCTCCAAGAAATTTAATTCCATTTGCAAGCTAGTACTTTTTTATGTCCTGAAACATTCACATCATAGACTGGGTAGTATAGAGGTGGCTTGGCGGCCATGGACCCATATTTAAAAGCTCCAATAAATCAGATTATTAATTAACCTCTTTAATTAAATAATCTTATTTATTAATTTTTTTATTACTCCATTATAAATATGGAAGTGCACTATTAGTAATTACTAATATATTTACAAAGTAATCTCGTGTAATCCGTTAATATAATCACTTCACGTAGTTCTGTCTTTTAATTATTGGTTCGTAAATTAAAGAAGGTCAAAATTACCATTTCACCCTTCTAATTACCTCTTGATCTTTAAGTACCATTAATTCACTAGTGAACGGTCAATTTAGATTTGTATTATAAATTTGAGCTTAATAACCATTCAGTTCTAGAATTAACATTTAATGGAACCAATATACTATTCGTTAGGAAAGCTTGGATTCAATATCATGTTCTCAGCCATCCACGTCACTGAATCTCCAAAAACAAAAGTCACTACCCTGTTTTATAAACAAACCTTAACGAGTGAATCAAAAGATCCAGTATACATGTATAGGAGTTCATGACTACTCAGGATTTAGACTGGTCTATATATGATCATCTGATTGGTGTGTATTAAATCTTTATGATAAATGGTAAGTTAATAAATATATAAATCCACACTATTCATGTCCTATATAATCTAATTAGATAAAGTATCTTCACTAGGATAATAATTTGCATCAACTAAATCTGTATTTGTGAAATAACAGATAATTTAGTTGATATAGATATTATCAAATATGTTAATTTTGAATTAATAATTATCTAGATATTTAATTTGAATAAAATAAATATTTAATACCCAATATTGTCACATGCCAATCACTGATTGAGTATCAGAGATTGAAATGGACTACTATAGTGACATGGCACTACAGTAGTGGGTGTGCAACATTGTAGTGCCGTGATGCACTGTGGTGCCTCACGGCACACTGCAATGCCATATGGGACTACAGTTGGGCGCAATAGCAATGAGTCCCATTGATATTGATATTTTATAATTAAATATTATTTCAATTATCCCAAAAGATCTTATAAACCATTATCAAGAAAAATATACAGATATTTTTCTAATGGCCTAAGATGATGAATGAATCAATCAGTTGAATCAGATAATCAGTTCATCAATTAAGAGTTGAGAGAAGAACACAAATCTCAAAAAAGTGATTTTCTACGATTAAGAGTTAATCAAATCTCTAAAAGAATCATCATCACTTTCTTTTAGATTCATCGTCTCACAAAAGTCTTTCTCAATAAAATCTATAAATCTTATGTGTTGAGTACATCTAGAGACAGAAAAATGTCTTCTTTATATTCTACGTACCCACACACGTCCTAATGCATTGAGGATTGACTTAGAAGATCTTGGTGTGGAGCTTGAAGTCTGCTGATCGGTGGAACGATTTCCTGGGAATGGAGAATTGATTGGTTTCGCGAGAACGCTTAGTTTAGACTACAAGAGGTATATGATTCCTAACCTTGTATGTTGTTAATTTACTATATAAATATATAATAGATCCTTACTGATTGAAAAGAGTTTTTAATAAAAAGTTTTTTTTGTTATCGTAGCGTTGCGTGATTTTTTTATTAAAAGATTCAATTTTTATAAAAAAATTAATTTTTAAAATGGCCTCACGCCACACGTTTCCGCCGCGCACGCGCCGTGACGACCAGTACATATGACTTAAACTAGGTACCTCAAACATAAAGGGGGTATGCTAAATCTTTCAACACACAGAAAGGAGGTAAGTCCGACATGAATGACATTACTCAAACATAAAGGAGGTACCTTGCACCTTTTCAACAAATACAATGTACATTTATGGGGTACATGCACACACATTTGAGGTATCATGGATGTAACTAAGTACATAATGTATTGCAGCGAAACTAGCCCCATTCTTAAATTTATAAATTAGACAACCTAATATACGTTAGGGAAAGGAACTAAGATATTACCTTTGACGTGTGAATGACAAAAGTTATTTCATTTATCAGGTCAAGATCTAAACACCTACCTGCGCACGAACCAGTGCCTCATTCTACGTGCTAAAAACCTTAAAGTCAGACCCTTGTCGCACGTCGTCCATGCTACCGGCTAGAACCACTGCGTAAAACCCAGTGTGTAATAAAAATGACACCTTGCGATATTCCTTACTAGTCCTTGGACCGTCAAACGTCTACAAGTGTGCGGGCATTCAAGAAAAGATCTTTCTTTTTCTCTAACAAAAATCAGTTAGAGAAGTGTTATCTAGGGTTTGACTCTTCTCTCAAACTTATGGTGTCCAAAGAATAAATATAATATGAGAGAAGCCTCATATTTATAGTAACATCAAAGACCTGTATTAAGAGATCAATGCTCATTAAGATTAATTAAATTACTTTATGTGTAATTTATAACTTAAAAAAAGATCGAGTAGTTGATTGTTCAATATCCATGTTGTGCCTAGAATATGTGCATCCTCAGTATCCAAGAACAAAGTTATCCAAACTATAAATGTGTTGACCGATAGATACTTAATCATAGTAGATCAAACAATGAAGCTATTAAAATGAGTTCATAACTCTCTCAAGATTAAAAGAACTCATAATATAATAGCTATGAGTCTTAGTTTTTTTAAGATAGCACTTTACTGAAAATCAAATTTATTAGTCCTTTCAATGCATTCCAAATTAACTAGTTCATTAACCATGTATTCCACCTAGTGCCTAAGTGAGTCACATAGATATACATAATGTACTATAGTCTCTTTTAGTAAAGCAATTATCTTCGCTCGACTGTGAAGATAAGCATTCATAAGGAATAAAGAACTTCTAGTTAAATACATTGTTCATATGAGCTAAACTCCATAGGACTTAGAAGTCAAGTACTATATGCTTGTGGACCTTTTACAAGAATGTGTTGCATGCAATATAAGAATCAATGTTTTTATAGAATTTTTATGCTCTAAGACACAATCCTAATAATCTACCACTTACCCCATGGCACATCTGCAAATAGCTTAACCTGCATGTGACCTAAAGACATTTGTGATTGAAGTCTTTGTAAAAGAGTCTGCCATGTTTTATGGTGAGAAAATCTTTGGAGACAACTATATCTCATCATTGTTCGATATCCAAGGTCAAGACCTTCAAGGCTAGACATAGTAAGAAATGGCATACTTAAAGACTTGATATTAAGTATAGCTGATCATTTGCACTAATAGCCATGCTCATGTCTATAAAGATATTGTATCCATTGCAGCTCATCCCGTTTATGAGTTTTTGGCAATTGGATGTGAAAAATTCTATCTTGTATGGCGATGTTGAAATGAATATCTTTATGTCTCAATTTTTAGATTTGCACTGAACGTTAGGAATTATGATATACATGTTGCATTAGTCCAGTCATAGACTTAAGCATGCATTAAGGACTTAGAACATTATGTTGATCATGCAATCAAAGTTTTGATTTTGATCAAGGCCATAATGATCCATGTTAGTATAAGAGAAAGGAACGAAACATAATGATTTTTTTGGTGTTTTATGTAGATGACATTTTATCATAAAAAACAATGTAGACTTTAAATGTCAACTATAAAGCCATTACGATATGAAAGACTTTGGAAATGGTATTTGTTTTAGCCAAAAACTACCACAGTACAGATGTTGCTTTCTCGTGCTGAGTGTGGGGGTCCTCCTAACCGGGATAATCTGCTGGAGTGATGTTATACGAGTTTTTTTCCTCTTTATGGTGAGCGTACTCTTCCTCCTAACTGGAGCTTCTTACGGCCTTTACGTCTGCAAAACATAGACAATGAACCCTAAAGGTGAAGAACCGAGGGTGGTAGCCTTACCTAAGGACCTCCGATGCCTAAGTCAGTCATTTGTTAATATTTTGACATAGTTTTTGTAGGGGAGAGCAGATGTACCTTTTTCGTTATTTCATAGATATATTTATTCCTGAATCATCGGGGGAGGGGGAGGAAGCATGTCGAAGAAGCCTCTTGGAGGTGAGCTGGAGAAGCTTCACGAGACACAAAGCCTGTCTGGACTATCCTTGATTGGACAATGGCATTAATGGATGATGTGCTTCAGAGGTGACATTTCAGAGACCATTTTGATGTATTGTCATGGTGATTGGACCTGTTGGGTGCTAATTTCGATGGATGATGACTTTAAGCTCGGGGTTGATCGAGCTCTCTTTGTGCACTTTATTCCCGCTCTTACATATGCTCCGGTTTGGACGTCCCGAGCTCCATAGGGACCAAGGTTGGTCCTATTCCTTCCCTGAGATTGAGAGTTCCCCAATTTGACGTGACATGTGTTATTGTATCATTGGTGGTTAGGAAACACTCATAACAATATTATGCTAGAATGGCATTCTTATCTTCAACTGCGTAGATTATAATATGTTATATAAGTATGCAATGCAAGATTCCAAGAAAAGGTTTATTACCGTTTTAGGTTTGGAACCTATGTATTCTTTTAGTGTCTTATGATGTAGGATAAAATAAATAAGATGAAGACGATTCCCTTTTTTTGTAGTGAAAAGTTTTAAGTATGTTATATTGTACATCGAATGTATAATTCACAGTAGGCTTAGTCATCAGATATCAGTTAAATCCTGAAGCATTTCACTGGATAACTATGAAGCATATACTCACGTATCATAGGAGAACGAGGGATTATGTGTTTGTCTATCATGGTGAGAGTCTCATACCAATTGGGTATATGGATTCAAATTTTCAATTAGATTATTTCAGTGGTAGAACTTAACAGACTCGTTTACAAAGACTTTAACCATAAATGTCTTTGGATCACATGTAGAGAACATGAGGATTAAGCTGGTTGTAGACGTGCTTTAGGGCAAATTAGAGATTGTTAGGATTGTGCTCTAAAAGCACTGGAACTCTATTATATTTATTGTGATATTTAATTCTGATTAATAATAAATACTTTATTTTTATATTATGTACAATACATTCTTGTAAAAAGTCCACAAGTATAATAGTACTTGGTTAATGGATCCTTAGAAACTAGCTCATGGAAATAAGGTATTTAATCAAGAGTCCTTTATGCCTTGTAAATACTTAATTTCATAGTCTAGTAAAGTTATGCACCTAGTAATAAAAGACTATTATACATTAACTCTATTATGTAAAATGACTAGGTAGAGTACCTAGTTAATGTATTAGAGCATTTAGAATGCTTTGAAATGACTAATGAGTCTGATTTACAATAAAGTACTACCAAATGAAAATCAAGACCCATTACTATTATTTTATGAGTGCTCTCAATCTTGAGAGAGTTATGAGCTCATATTTAATAATTTAGTCATTTTGATCTATCAAGAATGAGACTTTCTTAGTCAGTATATTCCGTAGGTTGGATGACTGAATTATTAAATAGTGAGTCCATAGATTCTCAATAGTAGAATCCAGACGGTTGTGGCTTCTCCTTGCCGCCGCAGTGCACCTGTCACTGTCGGCCATCAACACCATTGGCCGACTGTCTGAATCCTAACAATATATACTGAAAAAATACAGTAGAAAAATTATTGTTCTCAAATCTAATAAATTGTCAAACAATTATTAAATTCAAGAACTCCAATACGTAAACATATAAACACATAATCATGGATCTAAAACTTAATTCTGATTCTCAATGATTCAACATGAATAGTTTTGATACCACTTGTTAGATTCAAAATTCATTTCGGTATAAACCGTATCTCAATAAATCCCACGAACTCATGTTGAACACATCAAGAATCAAATAACTGTATAGTGGAAGCGTACATGAAACCATGACGATAGATCACTGTTTAGAGCCGAGTGGTTGGCCTTCCATATCTACACAATTCTCTATCTGAGAGTTCCTTTTGATTAAGTCTCTCAGTTTTCTCTCTAACGATGATATATTAGGGAGAATAGAACAGTTTTTTTCAATTATCGTGTGATTTGAGGACCATACCACTTATAGATAATTTATCTTTTGGTATTTCTATTTTAGACCATTATAAAAATAAAAATTACCCTAAAATCTCTACACATTAAAGAGTTTACAACATATCGGATACATTCAAATCACAAATACCCAAAACTTAGTTGATCACTTTTAATTAGATTTAACTTTATTTAACAGTCTGCAACACATAATTATTTATATATAAATTTAATGTTGGATTAAAAATCTAATAATTAGTTGCCAAGGTCTCGTTCAAGAGTGAGTAATTGGCATGTACAGAGGAACTCGTCTAGAATGATTATGAGAATGCTTCTATGTGGTCAGGAAGCTGGTCGCCGGCTGCTTTAGATTAGGCTTCTCCTGATTCAGAGCATATGTGCGTTTTTATGGCACTTGCAATAGCATTTGTTTCTGTGTAGTTTGGGCCACTTTTGCACGCATGGGTTAAGATATGTGCCTGGTGTTAAATTTATGATACGTATTGACTCGTGCATTTTAGATTGGGTTCGTTTTCTTTGACGGCCTAATAAGTCCTTTGTGCTTGCTTTTGTCCATGGTTAAATTTTGGGCTCCAACATGACAAGATGGTTGCAGAGGAGTCATTTTAGATTGGGTTCGTCTTCTTTGACAACTGTCGCTTCTTTTTCTTTTTCTGGGCCTTGCTCCATAATGTGTATTCTGAGGCATTCTTTTTGCTATTAACAAAATCGCCATTACAATAACAATTAACAACTTCAGCAAATGTTCTTTTAGTTCTTTTCCCCATTTACAATAAATAAAACTACGGCACAAGTGAGCTAAGTGAGGTTAGCTCAGTGGTTTCAATCCCATCACATATTGCTCAAATCAATGTGTCCATGTCATTGTACTCCTTACTCCTTTTTTTTAAATTATAATGTATATTTTGCCAAAAAGTATGAGAAACTAGAATATTGATATTCTAGTAGTCAACTGTCTCATTATTTTATGATGAAAATAGTTTTGAAAGTTAGTGAAAATGATCATATATTTATATTTTAACATGTATTTTTATGCCCACGTTAAAATTTGGCATATATTTTTATTAGAACTAATATCCTAAAACTCCTAACACTTTGGTCAAAAATCACTTTATCTCCTTAAATTTTAATATATTCTCTATTAATTCTTAAACAATTTTCATCCATCACGAAAACTTCCCAACCCAAAATATCAATCCAAATGCCGTTTATTATGTTATGTGTCGCGCACGTGATAAAAAAAATCTCATTATACCCCTCCTTTCATTGATGAAAGAACTTTCGACACTTTGATCCAAAGTCACTTTATCCCCTAATTTTTTTTACCTCTTTTCATTGGTCTCTAAAGTTTCTCTATCCATCAAAAACCCCTGACCCGAAATATCGGACTAAATATTGTTTAGTATGTCACATGTCGTGCACATGATAAAAAAATCTCCATTATACCCCTCCCTTCATCGAGCCCTTACGCGAACATAGCTATGTAGGTATTTTTTTTAAGGATATTGTAAGTATTTTGTAAAGGATATGTTATGTAGGCATTTTGTAAAATATTTTGTAAAAGAATGGAAAAGAGGGTACAAATTTTATAGTGAAATTCTGATTAAATATAAAATAAAATAATAAATATTACACATATTGGGTACTAGATCAGTGGCACGTCCTCCCATCTACTATATTTCCTCCTTCGTGACCTAGATTCAACTCCCAGGTCATGCAAATTTTTTATTTATTTCCAATGAAAAAGTTGATTTAAGGATTTAAGGAGACAATTAAGTGGACATATATCCTTAGAATATTTTATTATATAAAAATTATTTAATAAATAAAAATCTCGTATCTAAAAGATAATTAACAAAAAAATTGATTTTAAGGATTTAATGAACAACTGAATGGCCATTTTTGTTTACGATGTTTATTATACAAACAAATATTTGATAAATAAAGTTCTTAGATAACTAATGATTTTTAATGCGAGTTATGTATTAGTGTTAAATAAAAAAAATTTTGTTTGTATGAAAATAAGTAATGATTCAATTTTTCTTACATATGTTTTTATAATATTATTTATTATGTCTGATATTTTTTTAAAACAGAATAATGGAACACCAAAATATTCAGAATGTTCTATTTAAAAAAAACTGAAATGTCACCTAAACAGATTTGACTATTATGGCAAGAATCGCCCAATTTATTCATGAAGGAGAAAAATAAAAGATGATTCATGAAAACTGAAACCGAACCTTAAGGAGATGAAATCTGAACAGTTGTTGAATCTGTATGGGTATTTGTTAAATTTTTGAAAAATCAATGAAAATAGATAGGCGATTGAGGTTGAATTTGGATAAAAAAATCCGTGGGTATGGGTAGCATGTAATATTGAAAACATGAGTAATGTTGAAAAAAAATACATGTACCGTGCGTGTGTCGAATTAACAAACTTTTGAGAGCTAGGGGAGGGGAGAGGGGGGTAGAGAAGATATTAAAATTTAGAAGGGTAAAGTGATTTTGGATCAAAGTGCAGGAGGTTGTAGGATATTAACCTATATTTATAATAGTATAAGCTAAATTATTTTGACATATGTTATAATGTATTATTGTATTAATATTTAATAACCATATAAGCTAAATTAGCTAAAATATTATACAATTATTTATAACAATACACTTATGATTAATCAAAGCAAACAATTAAAACATACCAGATTTTTAATTTCCTGCACAAATTCTTAAAGACAAATGTCTTTTGGTAGTTTTGGGTGTCAAAAAACAAATTCTTTATTGCGGCAGTTGTTTATTTCTTTTGAAGTGGTATCATCACTAAATTGAGATCTTTCTCAAGATTGGCAATCTCTTTTTGACATTTTATGAAAGATTATTCAAAGAAATTCTTAATCTATAATATATTAAAAGTGACATAAATTAAGATTTTTTTTACATTTTTATACATCTATAATTAAATTATTTTAAAATTAGTCTTAATATGATAATTTCTAATTGATTGGCATAAATAATTTTTCATACATTGAATCAATTTAGTTCATAGAGACATTTTTTTGTTAATGAATTAGTTTGACGTTTTAGGTTTTTGAGACACTTCTATTTTTATATATGATTTACATAATTATTGACCTTTGATAAGTAATCTTCGAAAAATGGAGAAATTAATCATGTACTTAAGTTTAATGAATTTGTTTGGTGTTTTGGTTTTTATGACTTTTCCATTTTATATAGTAGATAACATAATTAATGAATTTGGTTGGTGGATTGTTAATCTTTGCAAAATGGAGAAATTAATAATTTTGTACAGGGACGGATAGAGGAGAAAATCAATGGTTTCTTCGTCTCCAAAATTTTTAATTCTTTGTTTTATTTTCCTTTTCATAATTTTGATATTTTATTCAATGTTCAATATTTTTTCTGTTGTTAATTAATATGATTTTTGAGAATCAAGCATGAGTGTAAATCTATCAACAGTGCTTGATTTTTTACCATATTGTTGTATCTTCATATTGAGAGAATCAAAGCAATTATCATGATGACACAATAATTATTTTATGAATTTATCATGCAACGATCTCTTGTGTAATCAATGTGGTTATTTATTTAATATATTTTAAAATATTAAAAACATTTTGATGATCGATTCATGATATAAATTGACTTCCATTTGTCATTTAAAAATTGTACAAAAGATCATCTTTAAGTTGGGGGAAGTTGTTCTTCATTTTAATAATTTTAAGAAACAGCGTTAAAGTAGGTATGATATATACTTCAATTTTCATTTTTTGTAATATATCTCCTTCGGTTTAGATTTGATTTTACATGTGGATGGAGAATTGAGGAGAAGTTGCTTGCTTCATTGAGCTCTTTCTTCACCTATTCTTCTCTTAATGTTGTGCAAACCTCTTATTTCTCATCTTAATTGATTCTCTTATGATAAAATGTTATTCTTTTTCTATGTTTCATCATGTAAGTATCCTCTTTACCTTTTTTTATAAAAAGCAAAAACTCTTTGTTTACTATATGTGGTTGGAGGATCTCTAATTTTCTGCAAGTGTACTGTTCATTTTATGTAAATAGTGAGTCACGTCGTCAAGAGTGACGTATCAAGATTGGACAAGTGGCTCCTAAATGCACCCACATGGTGTCTATGTCACGTATTGATAAGCTTCACATGATTTATGACTGAACATACTTGAAAGGGACGCCCCTAAACTTATAAGGGCCGCGATTCATGTTATATGAAATTATGTATTAAAAGTGTAGTGTATGTCTTCGGACATAGTGACAAAAGTTCGAGGACCTTTCCTTGCCTGAGAATAATCTGGGGCTGTGGTCTGGTAGAATTAAGACAAGGTTCGTTACACTAGGATGTGTAGATCTTCTTGAAGGATGTAGCCACCTTACGAGTCTTGGAAGTGCCTCTTTTATCCCGCCCAGAGAGAACCCCATGCGCGACTCCCCATGCCATCCCAGGGGGGACCCCGAGGGTGGCTTTCCATGAAACCCCAAGTGTGGTTTCCATGCCACCCCAGGGGGAACCCCGAGCGTGGTTTCCCATGCCACTCTAGTGGAAACTCTGAGGGTGGCTCCCCATACCGCCACGGGGGAACCCCGAGCACGGCTTCTCATGTTGCCACGGGGGATCCCCAGACGTAGTTTCCTATGCTACGTAGTTTTAGGGATGTGACACATTTTAGGCATGGTGAATCATTTTTAGTGTGTGACCATGTTTTAAGCGTGACTGTTATGAATGTCAGTTTCTGTTTGGACACGCAATTTGCATGCGATTGAATGGAACATTTGTGTGGTCCCCACTCAACCACATCTATATAAAGGGATCTCTATCACCATTATTGAGACAATCACTTCTCATCAATCCTGCGATCAAATACTGAGAATATTCTCTCCTTGAATTTCTCACATACCTTAGAGTCTTAAAGGCATTTGTACATTTCGACGACTGCCTAAGGTTGCTTGTCCTTCACCCTCCGACCATCAACCCCCACGTTCCAAGTATATTTGACATAAACTAGATCACTCATACACACATCACCTTAAACCCCGAAACACTCTATTTTGTGTTTTTTGCCATTACCGTCTAATTTTAAAAGGTAAAAAAGTAATACACGTGTTCATCCAATGTGTTTGAATTTTTCTGGTACATGCCATGTATATGATAAGTTGTCTATTAATCAATTTTACTTATTGAGCTAAGTTTAAGGTATTCATGAGACCTTATCGTGAGAATTCATGGTCATATGATGACAAGAATGAGAAATCTACAAGCCGGTTTTTACTCATATTCTGTGATTGTCCTTCAGAATCCAGAATCCAATTATTTGTTCTACAATATTAATTATGTTTCTTAATGTATATTAATAAGTAGTTGATTAATTAACTACTTTATTTGATCTGATTGCTTGTGATTTGTCTTTTCAATTCTTAATATGTTGTGGATGAAATTCATATTTTTGCAATTTGTACAATACAAGACTTCTATGTACAGTGAATTTATTTCATAAACATGCATGAATATTTTATTTAGCTAGAGACATTAAATATTGTGCAGATGTAGATGTAGATGCAAATCTAATTGTGTAAGAGATGAAGAACTATGTCTATCTTTGCTTTAATTTCTTAATACTTGCAAAGTTTGATTTCCTGTAGATGAGAATGTGTTTTTCTTCTTAACGTTTTTGTTTGTATATATATGAAGAACTTATCCAATATTTTGAAATACTAAAATTTTCAATTTGTTTATTTGTGTTTACATGATATAAAGTCAATTAATGTTGTAGAAAATACATTCAAGTCCTTAATTCAATAATCCAATGATATTTGCAATTTAGTGTGAAAAAATGCTCTAAATATCTCTCTATTATCTTTTTGTTTTCTTCAGATAAAAGCATGCGTTGCATCTTCGGAATTTAATACATAAAGGCGCATGCAGACAAAAAATAAATATTGAAATTATGCTAATTTATATGCTAATTTTCGTAGAAACAAATTCAAGATGTACTTAATACTTAATTTACAAACAATAGAAAATAATACTCAAAACCATGCAAAACTGTTCTTATTTTTATGGAATTGCTCTTCAAATTCACATTTATGATCTATTCTTCAGCTGAGGGTTCTGTTCTAACAAGATACACGTATAAATTCTTAATTAGTCAATTTCTCATTAACCAAGATTTTCACTTAAAACGTTATTTTATATGACATCACATAAAATTTGACATTTCTCTTTTCACTTCCATAATAACTAAATGTTGTTTTAGACACTTTTTCCATTATTCTAATAATAACCATCACAAAGAGGATGTGGCATTTTGTAATTGGCTAACTTAGTATGCACAATCAACAATTTCGTTTACCATGATTCCATGGAAACTATCAAAATTTATTGTAAATAAATTAATGCACTTGCTACTATTTGGTTTGATTGATTGAGTTTCAATGAATAATTCAGTGATTCAATTACTGTAAATCTTAGAAATTTCATGTACATTCATGTTCATGTTTATAATTTCAAGATGCTTCTCTGTTAATTGTTGTTTTGTCAAATTGGGATATGAGTATTCTCACTTGTTTTGTGAAATTGGGATGAGTATTCTCACTTAAGTTAAAACATTTATCTTTAAAGGAGAAATGTGATTATCATTACAATATATTTTTTTCCCACAAGATGTAGTTTTTAATATTTAAATCCTTAATATTTTCTTATCTTAATAATAATATTGTACTTGACATAAAAAATTAATAATAATGTAATAATAACAATTGTAAGAGCTCGTTTGGCATCCCGCATTGGACAGTACTAAAGTCTGGGCAGTATTTCTAATACCGTTCAGTGTTTGGCGTGAAATACTGACCGTATTAAATAGTATGGTGGCACTATCTAATCTCACCCTTACCGTATTATATAGTCACCTCCGAATATGAGGGACTAGACAGGACTAACCAAAAAAAGACCCAAACATTTTCCAGTAACTCGTCTCCTCTTCGTTTTCTTCTTCTCCTTCCCTTCTTTTCCTCTTTTCCTTCTTCTCAAATCTAAATCCCTAATTTTCTGTAAAACTCATCCTCCTCCCGAGCCTGATGATGACGGCTACACTGTGAGTTGTGACGAGCCCGGAGTCCCGCCGGCTGCGAGTCTGAGTTTTGACCGAGCTGGAGCTACTGCCTGAGGTACTCTCTCTCTCTCTCTCTCTCTCTCTCTCTCTCTTCCCCCCACTAGCCGCTGTTGAGAGTACCCGCTTCATCCACAATTTATTTTCACAAGCAATCCTGCTTTAATTTTACCGATTCCAATTTTTCTTTGTCAAAGTACCAATTTGAGGTTTAAATTACCTGAAAGCAATGAAATCCCAGTTCGTCGCAAATTTTATTTGTCAATTTCTGCTACTCTTTGATATGATTCTTGTACAAGGGTGTTGATCCTTTCGAGTTTTAGAGCCATGAAGAGACATGTGAAGCGCGAACAGCGCGAACCTGTTTGTAACTAATACAACACAAAACACTGGATAATATTATTTAATCCAGTACAATACAGTACGGTACAGTCCGACAGATTTAGTACAATACTATCCAGTACTATCCTAACTACCAAACGAGCCCTAAGTGAATAATGATTTCGTTCTCTTATAAATTCACAACCATCAATACATATCTTTTTAACTTCACCGTTTCACCTAGCCTCCTCAATTTCCCCTCCAAAAATAACCGGGAGGTTAAGTATACTAAGTAAAAGATGCTTCAGCTCTTTGTCTTCCACCCATTTCTTCTTCAATTCTAATTAACTACTTCCATATTATACTCTCTTTTGGTCTCATATTAGCTCTAAAAAATGATTCTAATATTCTCTTTTCTATTAGACTTCTTACTTCCTCACTATGATATTCTTCCTTCATTCTTTGATTTTTTTTGACTTCTATCTCATACTACCCTCGAGTTCGCTTCCTAATAATGTGATCGTAGGAATATACTTTTGAGTAAAGTTTAGTTGTTTATTTATTACTATGCAATTTGAGATAGCTACACCAAATTTATTTCGTGTTAGTTTGCTTTTGCAATCAAAAGTTTTTATGGTAGTACGTGTTCTCTTTATTTTATTCTTTATTAGTTATTAATTATTCATCTACTTAATTTCACGATAATCATTGTTCTCTTCTCTTTGTTGATACAATGATTCTTTCTTTTGCCATAAAAATCCAATTCACCATTTTTTGTCTCTACATGATTTATGTGCCTAAAAGCATGAGTATAAAAGTCCACAAAGTGGTGAGAACGTAATGAACAAGTAACAACAACAAAGTGCAAGCAAACTATATACATGTGATACATAAATTATGATTATTTAATTAAATTATCATTTACTTCAAGTGTCATAAATGTCTGGTATAAATTTATATGTGACTTTTAATATGTCCATATCTTATTTGCATTCATCTGAAATTTTCATTAATTTTATTAAATAAATGTTGTGTTGGTTTTAAATTAAAAAATGATATAACATATTTTTTTTCTAATTATTATTGTTCACACTTAGTTTTAATTTTAAGGCGAACAATATTACATATTGTACATGAGGGTTGACGACCTCAACGTTGACTATCTGCAAAGCACAACTCTTACGGCGTATCAGAACTGTCCCCACCAAGGACGTACCACGGAGTGTCACCGCTGAGGTGCACCCCTTGGGGTGCCGCCACCGAGGAGCACCCCATGGGGTACCGCCACTAAGGTGCACCCCTTGAGGTGCCGCCACTGAGGTATCCATAGGGATCATCCCCATGGCAGCACCATGGGGTGTCACCCCTACGGTAGCACCATTGATGTCACCACCATGGTAGCACCATTGATGTCACCCTCATGGGTGTACCATGGAGGTGCATTGATCAGCCTCTGTAATGCAACTTGTAGACACACCGCTACATTACCACCACGAGTCATCACATCACAAACTACCAAGTCAAGTGACAAAGACTTGAGTGGACGTATGGTTGCCTGGGAACGTTCGGGTGGTTATGGACTGGCAGGATTAGGGGCGAGGCTACATTTACTAAACGGGGGACATAGCCCTCAGTACGACCACTCTAGACATTGAGGGTGTGCTACCCTCCCACCTTGGGGAAGGTTTTGTTTGAAAGAACCTTTGTAGAGGAGGCGTTGGGTGAACACTATGGTCGCGCCCCACCGACTAGGTGTGTTCTCCCTAGATCATGGTCATTACACAAAGACCCACGTGGCACCACCCGATTTGCTCATGTGTAATCCTCCTCTTACTCACCTAAGCATGATCAGTCAGTGTAGGTGGCGCGATTTGATTGACGAGTTTGTAACTAATCAAGAGATTAGTTGCAATGGTCCCCCATCCTTTTTTTCATATCTAAAAGGAGGACTCCTCTTTCATTTGGGAGGATTGTAAATTTAGAGAGAGAAAATCTCATTTCTAGAGTAAGAAACTCCCACTTCTAGAGAGAGAGAGTAAGCATTTGCCACCACCCTTGAGTGTCTCGAGTGCCCCCTTCACCTCCTGACCTCCTCCCCGACGATCTTAGGCATTATTCTGGTCACGAGCTAGGACTAGCCCACTCCTCCACCTCACCCATGCGACACCCTTGCATCTATATTTGACGACTCCACTAGGTATTATTTTCAGCCATGGGGGTGTTTGTGTCAGCCATGGAAGCTTGCCATACCGCCACAAGAAGTGAGCTTGGTTGCGGTACTGCTGGGCGCGTGAGGGAGGGAGAAACAATGGTGGCGGTTTAGTAGATGGGGAGCTTGGATGGAGGGAGTGATGCGCGACATGGACTTGAGTGGGAGTTGATGGTGCGCGGGAGTTGTTCGTGTTGGGCGTGGTCATGAAGTGTGGAGCATCCTTAATAGGGAGGTGGAGTGTAGTGGAGGGTGAGGGGAGCGAGCGGGAGCGCAGCGGCAGCTTGGAGGAGCGGGAGTGAAGCGCGTGCTTTGGTGGGGAGTGGGTGTGCAGCGCCTACTTGGGGGTGCAGGAGTGCAGCTTGGGGGAGCGGGAGTGTAGCTCCTACTTAGGGAGCTGGAGTGCAGCCTACTTTGAGGGGGAGCGGGTGTGCAATGCCTGCTTGTGGAGCGGGAGTGCAACTCCTACTTGGGGAGAGGGTGCACAGTGGCTTGGGGATGGGAATGCAGCTCTTACTTAGGGGAGCGGGAGAACAACGGCTAGGGGGAGCGGGAGTGCAGCGGCTTAGGGGAGCGGGAGTGCAGCGCACGCTTTGAAGGGAGCAGGAAGACGGAAAGTGCTTGGGGAGTAGGAGAGTGGCGGCTGAGGCTTAGTGTATTCTTGCTTGCTCTAACCAAGTCTTAATTTTATTTGCAGATCTTGCTTTCACGGACCATCAAGGACTGGTTGCATGCACTAGTAGGAGTCAGTCTTTTTCTAATTTTTACTTCTCTCTTCAAGTAAGTGAGTTACTCACTTTTGTACTTAGAACTTTTTTTTTGAAAATTTTTTCTCCGCCAGACATGCCTTCGCAGAACATGCCTCTGCTATAAGGTACTTGTCACATGCTACCCCCTTAGGAAAATACAGGAAATTTTTTACTTCCATCAGACATGCCTCCGCTATAGAGTGATTGTAACATGTTTCCCCCTTAAGAAAATACATGAAAAATTTTGCCTCCGTTGAGCATGCCTCCACTATAGAGTTATTGTAGTATGCTTCCCCCCTTGAAAGATTTCAAAAATTTTGCTTCCCCCTCCGTCAGGGGGTGTTGGAGTGCCTCCATCAGGGGGTGCGTGGGAGCCTCCGTCAAGGAGTACGCGGGAGCCTCTGCCAGCGAGTGCGCGGGAGCCTCCACCAAGGGAGTGCGGGGGAGCATCCTCCAAGGAGTGTGCAGGAGCATCGACAAGGGAGTGCGTGGGAGTATCCGCCAAGGTGTGCGCACGAAAATCCGCCAAGGAATGCGTGGGAGTATCCGCCAGGGAGTGCGGGGGAGCATCCACATCAGAGTGCACAGGAGCATCAGCTACAGAGTGCATAGGAGCATCCACCAGGGAGTGTATGGGAACCTCAGCCGGGGAGTGCGCGGGAGCATCCACAAAGGAGTGCGTGAAAGCCAACGTCGAGGAGCGCTGTATGCCTCCGCTGAAGAGTGATTGAAAGCCTCCGTCGAGGAGTATTTGTATGCATCTCACCGAGGAGTGCGTGTATGCATCTCACCGAGAACATCGTCTATTATGGATGTTCTCAAGTAGAGGCTTGAAAACCTATGCATCTCACCAAGCATGACGTAAATCATGGGTGTTCTCAAGTAGATGCGTGAAAGCCTATGCGTCTCACCAAGAATGACGCCTATCATGAGTATTCTCAAGTAGAGGCGTGAAAACTTATGTATCTCATCAAGCATGACATCTATCATGGGTGTACTTAAGTAGAGGCGTGAAAGCCTATGCAACTCACCAAACATGACGTTTATCTTGAGTTTTCTCCGATAGAGGCGTTAAAGCCTATGCATCTCACCAAACATGATGTCTATCATGGGTGTTCTCAAGTAGAGGCGTGAAAGCCTATGCATCTCACCAAACATGACATTTATCATGAATGTTCTCAAGTAGAGGCGTGAAAGACTATGCGTCTAACCAAGCATGACGTCTATCATGGGTGTTCCCAAGTAGAGGCGTGGAAGCCTATGCAACTCACCAAGCATGATGCCTATCATGGGTGTTCTCAAGTAGAGGCATGAAAGCCTATGCGTCTCACCAAGCATGACATCTATCATGGGTGTACTCAAGTTGAGGCGTGAAATCCTATGCGACTCACCAAGCATGATGTTTATTGTGGGTGTTCTCAAGTATAAGCGTGAAAGCCTATGCATCTCACCAAGCATGACGTTTATCATAGGTGTTCTGAAGTAGGGCATGAAAGCCTATGAATCTAATCAAACATGACGTCTATTATGAGTGTTCTCAAGTAGAGGCGTGAAAGCCTACGCATCTCACCAAATATCATGGGTGTTCTCAAGTAGAGGCGTGAAAACCTATGTATCTCACCAAGCATGACGTCTATCATGGGTGTTGTCAAGTAGAGGTGTGAAAGCCTATGCAACTCACCAAGCATGAAGTCTATCATGGGTGTTCTCAAGTAGAGGCGTGAAAACCTATGAATCTCACCAAGCATAACGTCTATCATGGGTGCTCTAAAGTAGAGGCGTGGAAGTCTATGCAGCTCATCAAGCATGACGTCTGTCATGGGTGTTCTCAAGTAGAGGCGTGAAATCCTATGCACCTCACCAAGCATGACGTTTATCATGGGTGTTCTCAAGTACAGGCGTGAAAGCCTATGCATCTCATTACCACCACGAGTCATCACATCACAAACCACCAAGTCAAGTGACAAAGACTTAGGTGGACGTATGGTTGCCTGGGAATGTTCGGGTGGCTATGGACTGGCAGGATTAAGAGCGAGGCTACGTTTACTGGACGGGGGACATACCCCCTCGGTACGACCACTCTAGACATTGAGGGTGTACTACCCTCCCACCTTGGGGAAGGTTTTGTTTGATAGAACCTTTGTAGAGGAGGCGTTGGGTGAACACCGTCGTCGCACCCCATTGACTAGGCGTGTTCTCCCTAGATCATGGTCATTACACAAAGACCCACGTGGCGCCACCCGATTGGCTCATGTGTAATCATCCTCTTACTCACCTAAGCATGATCAGTCAGCTTAGGTGGCGTGATTTGATTGGCGGGCTTGTAACTAATCAAGAGATTAGTTGCAATGGTCACCCCTTCTTTTGTTCATCTATAAAAGGAGGACTCCTCCTTCATTTGGGAGGATCAGAAATTTAGAGAGAGAAGCTCCCATTTCTAGAGTGAGAAACTCTCACTTCTAGAGAGAGATCAAATATTTGTCATCACCCTTGAGTGTCTGGAGTGCCCCCCTTCACCTCCTGACGTCCTTCCCGACGTTTTCACACATTGTTTCGGACTAAACCATTTCTGCACCACACTCACGTGACACCCGTATATCTACATATACAACAAGGCACGTCATAGATAACTAGTATTAACAAACTCTCAGACTATAATTACGGCCTCGACAATCCCATTGAGACTTCATAAATTTACATTCAAATATTTATTTAACACATATTATATAAATATTTTTAATGATGCTTATTTAATTAAATAAAAGAACACGTTGAAAACGTGGTAGACCTTTTATTTCCATCAGTGTTTTGGATATTTCCTTTTACATTTAATGAAAATAGTATCAATTTATTATATATTTAACTAAACAATTATTTTATATGGCCATTAAGTGGTCAAAGAATATGGTCAGCTTCTGACACGAGAAGTTGGAGATTAGTTTTCAAAGGATAGTTAGTCAGATTTAATTTCAACTTTAAATGGTAAAATGCTAATCTTGCATGTAGACCAACGCTGATTCTTTTCCGGATTTTCAGTTTGATTTTTCTATAACTGTACATAGCTCTTGAAATTAAAATTGGACGGTGAAATGTGGGATCGAGGTAAATATCCAAATGTAACTAAAAATTGGAGGGTATAAAAGAATTGGGAAAGAAGAATTCAGGAGTCCATCCTCTCTCCATTTTCTCGGACTACTACAAGTTTCTTCATTTTTTACGCAAAACTAGCATTAGCATTTGAGTTATTTGTATTTCATTTTATTTTTTTATTTTTCATTTTTTTATTGGTGAAGCTTCTACTATATTTTATATATCCCTAATTTACGGATTAAAAAACTACTAAGAGAGTTCGCAAGACAAAGAGTATACTTCCATTTCAAAATTTTTTATCGTCAACTTGTGGGGATAAAAAACATATGGGCTGAGGCCCACTTCTAATGAGACTTGCAGACAATGTACAATACTCTTATCAAGAAATTACATCAAATGGATAAGTTTTGAAAGTTAATTTAAGAAATATCAGTTTTGTTCAAATTTTAGGTAAATAGACAATTTTTCTTGTCACGTCATCAACCATCTGTTGACGAAGTTATAGTTTGACAAATTTAACCCTGAATCTATAAATTTCATAATCTGATTTGGTGTGTCCTTTCAATTAATTAAAAATCTGGTAATTAAAGAATTCTACTTCAAATTGTAAAAGATTTTTCTGGTGAGGAAATAATCAATTACGAGTTAACTAAAACAAAATTTGAGAGAGTAAAAAGAATAGGAAATCAATAGTTGAAGAGCTTGTATTTGATTGAATCTTGTAGGATGGTGCACACCTATATTTATACACAAATTCACAATAAATATTACAACAAATTCTCCATATTTCGTAGTTGATAGAGGGGAACTGATCAGCTTCTAAGGAGAATATTCCCAAATTAAATCTCTATCTTAACCGCCTAGTTGATCTTACGATTCTCATTCATTCTTCTCTTTGCGTTGATTCTTTGGTCTAGATATTCTCACTTGTAAGATTGGATTTAGTCTATTTATTGGCAGCCATTACACTCAACAAAATTTCACTCATTCAGGTGTAATGATTGTCTACTTTGCTGCCGCGTCTTCTATTCTCGTTGTTCGCGTCATGACCTATTTTAATGGCCAACAATAATTACTTTGTTTGTCACTTCATTTCCCATTTTTGTTGACGTGCTCCTCAAAAATGCTTAGCGCGGTTCCCTAGGTAAATTTTTGATTGTTTGCTGTGACTCATCATTTTTCTTCACCGTTACATCTCCATTTTTTCAACTAACATTTATTGGAAACGCGCGATGTGCGTTCCAAATCTTTATTCCGCTAGAGCATGCCTCCCTTATCTTCCAGTTGTCACATTTTCATTCGTCCATGCTCGCGATGGTTGGTCCCCTTGTACTGTGAGTTATGTATGTTCAGAAGCTTTTCCACACTCGGGTGCTTCAGGCGTCCCTTCACTGCATTCTGTTTAGAGTTAAATGGTTTTCATTACTCATTGGCGTCCGTGGTATATTTAAGCACTCTTTTTCTCTATTTCTTATTCACGTTTCATCTTTGTTCTTGTAAGTTCTCCTTTGCTTCTCCTTCCTTCTCCTTGCTTCTTATGGTTCTAATATCTTCGAGGGCCATGGAAGATGATACCACTTTTAAGCCTAGTGTCCCCTTAATCAAGATTCCAGAGGAATTTACATAGTTTATAAACCATTACCGAGAAGCCTTCCCTCCTGATGTTATATGTGCCTTCGGGGAGAGTAGAACCATGAGAGTCCTGTAAAAAGCTCCATATCAAATTACCCTTAGCCCGACGCTTATAACATTAGGTCTCAAACTTCCATTTTCTCATTTTCTGCAAGAATTCTTCTTCACATTTGGTCTCGCCCCATCCCTGTTTACTCCAAGCTCTTAGATTTGAGGCCATGAATAGGAGATACAATTCAAGTATAGGAATAGACGAACAACGTTGTTGTTACATTTCCAAACACCAAAATGAGAGTTACTACCTTGCCCCCCATCTATTAGAAAAGAGAGGGCCCTTGATCACTGAAATCTCGAAAGGAGACAAAGGTTAGGAACGAGATACATTGCGAGTCGGTGAGAATTTGGGCGGTGATGGGAGCTGGATAATTCCCAAAAACTGGGTAATTTTCAGTAAGTCGCCGGAGCTCCGGTTCTCCCTTTATTTTTTGATTTCTTTCTTCATTTTTTTCTTCATACTATTTTCTGATAAATTTCGTTCTTTCATCTTACAGATAATAGGGCTAACAAGAAACCATTTTCAACAAAGGCACTTAAGGAAAGGGTGAACGTCGCTTTCTATCGTGGTACAGGCTTCTTGACCTGAGGAGAGAGGTTAACATTGCGTTCATCCTAACTGCAGTTCCCGTTGCCTCAACCTCTACTCTAACGTCTTCTTTTGAACTCCTGAGAGGTATTCCTATCCTATCTTTCCACTCTATTTCTGGTGACTCCGCTTCGGGTTCTTTTGGGTCAAATGATTTACGAGAGGAGGAGGAGGTAGACAATTTATTTTGAAGAGTTGTTGAGAGAACATAGATGGAAAAACACATCTGTAGTAACTTGTTTGGCAACATTGACGGTGTGAGGAATGTTCGCTCGAGAACGGATACGTCCAGCTCATCTCAAGCTATGCCTATTCCTCCTTCTTCTCCTCTCCTCGTATTAAGAATGAGGGCCCCTTAGAGCGGTCAACATCTCCTCCTCCAGCTCATCCCCCACTAGCTGTTCAATATGAGCCAACTTTTGCCGTTGCTTCTGATTCTCAAGGGAGGGCTGAAGACTCTGCTCTTTAGAAGTGGAGGAGGTATTCGAGTGCTCCTCTCGTTCTAGCTTTAGTCAGTTTTTTGAACGGCCCTCGATCCGTTCACATCGTGCATTGAGGAATTCAGTTCGAGACTGATGCAGCAGTGATCCGTGGTGTTGGCGTTGGTAACGTTCTTTTCTTGCTAAGCCACAACTTGATGAGGGTATAATTTTCCTTTCTTCACTATTTATTTCTGCATTTTGATTACCTATTCGATAATACTTAATATTTTTATCTATTTTCTTCTTTAGGCTGTTTTTCACCAAAATGCTCCTCAGTAGCATTATCTTTCTTGCGAATACAACATGTTCAACATGAAAAAAGAATTTTCTGAATGCCATGGTGTCCTCGATCACTTTAAGACCAAGAATGAGCGGCTGAAGAAGAGTGAAGCTGAGCTCTAGGGGACCATGGAAAAGCTAGTTCAGGATGTGGCTACGGCGGTGGAAGAGCGTATGAAGCTCGAGGAGTCTCTAAAGACCGTGGAGGAATCTTTGGCAGGGGCTGGGCTAGCCCGAGCTCGAGCAGAGGAGAAGGAAAAGACAACATGGGAAGAATTTCAGGCTCTGTTTGACGAAGCCAAACATATGGTTTTGAGCCCATTGCTGAGAAGACTGTTGTTGATCATGTCGAGGCTACAGGAAATGCTACTACCAAAGCTGTGGCTGGAGAGGACATTGTGGCATCTTAATATTCTTTTTTGTTTTCTTCATTTTTCACTCTTGTAGTGTGTTTTATTTTCAAGCTAATTTCCTTTCTCTTTTTTTAAGAGCCTAGGTACTTCTGCCTTTATCAATAAAGCCTATCTTTTGTTGAACCTCGACTTTCTTTGAACATTTACTGGAAAGAACTTGCAATACTTTCAACTAAAACGTATGGAATTTGTTTTCAAAGATCTGAAGAAAATTTAATAATAGTGTCCGTTAACTTACAGTGATTTTAGTTGGATCCAATTCTGGCACCAGATCTTTATATGTCTTTCTCAGAGAAGGGACCAATAACCCGTTCACTTTTTCATGATCCGTTCTCACGGACTTCTGCCTTGCTTTGGTCTTCTATCGTGAAATGACTGCCTATTTTTAAGGACGTGCCCTTATTTCCTTCTGCGTGTAGGACTTATGACTTGCCCTCTTCCAAGAGCTTGTACTATTATTTCCTTCTGAGAGTAGGACTTACGAATTGCGCACTCCCAAGGACTTACGTCCTTATTTCCTTTTGAGAGTAGGACTTATGACTTGACTGCTCCCAATGACTTGTGTCCTTATTAACTTCTGAGAATAGGACTTACGAATTGTCCGTTCCCAAGGAATTACGCCCTAATTTCCTTCTGAAAGTAGGACTTACAAATTGCCCGCTCCGAATGAATTACGCCTTTATTTCCTGCTGAGAGTATGACTTACGACCTGTGCACTCCCATTGACTTGCACCTTTATTTCCTTCAAAGAGTAGGACTTACGAATTGCGCGCTCCTAAGGACTTACGCCCTTATTTCCTTATGAGAGTAGGAATTATGGCTTACCCGCTCCCAAGGACTTACGCCCTTATTTCCTTCAGAGAGTAGGACTTATGAATTGCCCGCTCCCAAAGAATTACACCCTTATTTCCTTCTGAGAGTAGGACTTACGAATTGCTCATTTTCAAGGACTTACGCCTTTATTTTACCTTTGTATGTTGAAGAAGAGAGAGAGAGAGAGAGTTGACAACAAGTGTTTTACATGGAAAACCCTTACGGGAAAAAATCACGGGAAAATATTCAGTATAAAATATTTACAATTCAAATAAAATATCTTTTCAAATGTACAAAATTCCACTATTTTGCCAAATCTTATCCTTCTTCCGTAGTTGGATGAAAATACTCCCTACCACCAATTCCGCTGACAATATATGGCCCTTCTCAGGTTGGCCCAAGCTTTCCTTCATTTTGGAAGACCTTCTTCCAGACTAGGTTTCCTCTTTGGAATTCCCGTCTTCGATCACCTCTTCAAAAGTAAGATCTTCTTTTATGATTGTAATGGACCATCTGGATCAGAGTCATTTCTCTTTTTTCTTCCAAAAGGTCAAGATTTTCCTCCAAAAGTTCTTCAATTTGTTGCTCATTCAGTTCTGATTTCTTAGTCGGGCTCCCAATTTCAACTGGTATTATCACTTTCATTCTGTATGCCAAAATGAAAGGTGTTTCACTCGTCGCTTCTCTAAGAGTGGTTCTGTACGCCCACAGTATTGCTAGTAATTCCTCTACCCACTTTCCTTTGGCTAATTCCAACCGTTTCTTAATGTTGTCAAGTATAATACAGTTTTACTTTTGGCTTACCCGTTCCCTTGCAGATAATATGGCGTAGAGAGTCGCTTAGAAAATTTTAAGCCTTCACAGAAGGTCTTTATTGTTTTCCCTGTGAACTGAAGCCCGTTGTTAGAGATGAGTGTTCATGGAATTCTGTATCTACATATTGTATTCTTCCATAGAACCCTTTTACAATTTCTTCACGAATTCTCATGAAATTTTCAACTTCGATCCACTTAGTAAAGTAGTCTGTTGCTAGCAACAAAAAGCATTTCTGAGCTAGCACCATGAGAAATGGTCTAGCAATTTCAAGTGCCCACTATATGAATGACCATGTGCTTGCCATCGGGTTGAGCTCTCCAGGAGCCATTTTGGCTATGGGAGCAAAGCGTTGACACTTGTCACAATTCCTTGCATACTGCTTGCTATCTTGATGCATTTTAGGCTAGTAATACCATTTGTTCAATAATTTATGAGCTAATGGCCTTCCCTAGTGTGAATTTTTCATTTTCCTGTAGACATTTCAAATATGATCCTGAAAAAGACTTTTTATATAATAACCCATTAATTAAGGGTACCTGACAATTTGATGTTGAACTTTCCTTGCTCGAAGTTTGTCATCCGCCAACGTCCCATCCTCTAAGTAATGGATTATGTCATATTTCCAGTTTGGTTCCCTATCGACTTCTACATCCGCTACATTGTTCAACGGAAATGTAATACTTAGCTTTTCAAGAAATTCTACTGGAATGCTCCTCTTGTGCTGGAGTTGTAGCGATGACACCAAGTTTGTTAAAGCATCAACGTGTTCGTTCTCCATTCCTGGGATCCAATAAATCTCGTAGCCTTTCAACAGACTTAATAGCTCATTTGGCCGTTGTGAATAACATATCATCCAATCATCTTTTTCTACAAATTCTCTCGTAACCTGTTTCACAATTAGCATTGAATCACATAATATGTTACCACAAATTCCTGTAGCAGGGACATTCTCGCTATCAAGGCTTCACGAAATATTTTTATGTTTGTTACCACATCATAGCAGGGAGATTCCCACTAACAAGGCTTCATACTCTACTTCCTTATTTGAGGCATTGAAACCAAAAAGAGATGGAATGTTCTAGCATTTCTATGACTGGGGTCTATACTATCACTCCCGCTCCTGCCCCTTTGTTATTTGATGTTCCATCGACGTATAACTTCCATGTCCCGTTATCTCCTTTGATCTGCAGTCTGTTGTTGACATCCTCTTCATCATTGGTAAAGTATGCTACGAAGTTATCCAAAACTTGCCCCTTGATCAAAGTTCCTGCCTCATGATGGACTTCATATTGGCCAAGCTCAATTGCCCATTTTTCCATTCTCTTGCTAACTTCAGGTGAGTGTAACAGACTCTTGATCATCAATCCTATTAGCACTTTTATGCTATGTGCTTGGAAGTAGGGTCTTAGCTTTCTCACAATAGTCATAATGACCACCACTAGTTTCTCTATTCTTTTGTATCTGGTTTCGGCTGCCACTAGACTTTTTCTCACAAAATACATGAGTCTCTATTTCCTTTCTTCGTCTCTGATGAGAATGGCACTAAAAGCCATTTGTGACATGGCTACATACAGAATTAGCTACTCACCAGACACTGGTTTTGATAGCAGCGGGGGAGTTGATAAGTATTCTTTGATTCCGTTGAGGACCGCTTCACATTCTTCATCCTAGGTGTCAACAGAATTCTTTCAAACTTTGAGAAGAAGGGTTTGCACTTATCCGTTGACCTTGAGAGGTATCTGTTTAAAGTTGCCAACCTTCCCATCAAGACTTATATCTCCTTTTAGTTTATGGGGGACTTCATTTCCATGATGTCCTTTACCTGGTATGGGTTAACCTTAATTCCCCGTTGGTAACTAAATGGCCTAAGAAGTTTTTCGCTGCTACGCTGACTGTGCACTTCTTTGGATTCAACTTCATGGAGCTTACTCTTAAGATTGAGAAGGCCTCCTTGAGATCTCTTACGTGGTCTTCCCATTTACAGCTCTTAACTAGCATGTCGTCTACATAAAGCTCCATGGTTTTTCCAATCTGTTCCCAGAAGATCTTGTTCACAATCCTTTGATAAGTTTCACCTGCATTTTTTAATCCAAAGGGCATTACCTTATAATAGAAAGTACCATGTTTAGTTATAAATGAGATTTTTCCTGATCACGTTGGAACGTTTTCACTTGGTTATATCCAGAGGAGGCATCCATGAAACTAAGGAGTCCGTATCCTAAGGTTGCGTCCACCATCTGGTCTATTCTTGGTAGTAGGTAATCGTCTTTAGGGTAGGCTTTATTTAGGTCAGTGAAGTACACAAATTCTCCATTTCCCGTTCTTTTTTACCATAGCTACGTTAGTGAGCCACTCCGGGTAATCCACTTCGTGGATTAAGCCAGCTTTCAAAAGTTTCTCCACTTCTTCTTTGATCTCCTTATTCCATTCTGAAGTGAAACTCCACTTCCCTTACTTTAACGGGTTGACAACGTGATCTATATTCAATTTATGGTATATTATTTTTTCAGGAATACATGTCATCTCTTGTGCCATAGTCGCAAAGAAATCTTTGTTTCTCCGTAAGAAATCTATCAGTCTTTCCTTTTCCATTTGTTCATGGTGGGCCCCGATGTTGGGTTTCTTCTGAGTTTCCTCATCTAAGTTTCCTCATCAAGGTAGATGAGCTCAGTCTTTTCTCTTGACTCGTACTTCGGGCCCACTTGACCGTCTTCTTGTGATTGCTATTGCTCCGTAGTTGCAACCTAATTTTCCTTTCTTTTCAGTTCTCTTTTTCTTGGAAGATTCCAGTACAGTTACAGCGCTAATACAGGCAGCGACTTGATCTCTCTTTATAGCCTTGATCCCTTCTAGAGATGAATATTTTAACACATGATAAGAGGTGGATGATACAACTTTCATTTTGTGCAGCCAGGTTCTTCATAGGATCAGATTGTACAGGATGGGGTGTCAAACATGACAAATTTTGTTACGTGATTTAAGGGGTTCGCATTCACAGGAAGAACAATAATTCATTTAGGATACGTGACGGCTCCGTTGAAGCGTATCAATGGCTATGACGGACCCAATTGATGATCTCCCATGGACATTTTCTCAAGGGTGGACCAGTATAAAATGTCGACAACGCTTCTGTTATTAATTAATACTCTTCTCAACAAATAATTACCAACCTGTATTGAAATGACCAAAGCTTCATTATGACGTTTGCCATTTCCAGATCCAAATCATTGAATATCAACAGAAGAATCCCTATGTTCCTCCAACATGGGTTTCTTATAGTATGCCTTCCTCTCATTCTTAGCAGTTCCTTCTTATTCTGTCAGTGCAATAATTGTATTGACAATTCGGAGAGGTTGTTTCTCGTTATCAGGTTTTCTTTCATCATGGGCATCCTTCTCAGTTTCATATTTCCGCTCTTCTTTCTTCATAAACTATTGAAGATATATGTCCTTAATCACTCCTTCAATGTAATCATTGAGTTGATAGCAGTCTCTCATGTAATGTATGTTGCTACTATGATAGGAGCAATTCTCGTCTTTGTCTTTATAGTATGGTTCTTTAGTGATTGTGTCTGGTCTCTTCATCTAAGGTTTATCCTTGATTGTCTCAAAAATATGATTTAGTGGCATTGTGAGAGGTGTATAGATTTTATCCTTGGGATGGAGCGTGTCAGCATGGGTTTCTTCAGTATGTCTTCCTCTCCTTATTAGTAGTTCCTTCTTGTTCAGTAAGTGCGATAATTGTATTGACAATCCAGAGATGTTGTTTCCTGTTATTAGGTTTTCCTTCATCATGTCCATCCTTCTAGGTTTCACGTTTCTGCTCTTCTTTGTTCACAAACTGTTGAAGATACCCATCCTTAATCAGGACTTCAATGTAATCATTGAGTAGATAGCAATCTCTCGCATGTCTCGTGTAATGGCTTCTTCAACCAAGGTTTATCCTTGTTTGTCTCAAAATCTAATTCACTAGCATTGTTAGAGGTGTATAGATTTAATCCCTGGCATGAAGCGTGTCAGCATGTCTTCTTTGGCTTCCTATCCTATCCTGTTTGCTCTCTCCCCTCTCATTATCTTTTCTCGTTCTTTCTATCCTCTTCCTGTCAGATCTCGAACTCCGTTCTCTTTTTCTTGGTTCCTCTATTCTTTGCTCCGCTAGTTTCAACAAGCTTCATTTTTCTTCTTCCAACGTGATGTAGGTCTACGCTCGTTGGAATGTCTCAGCCACAGTCAATGGTTCATCATTGATAAATCTTTAAAGAGGGGAGAGTTTGGATCCAACCCTCATCTGAAAGCCAATCTAGCTTAGTCATCTCATCTTTAAATCTATGAGTATATTCTCGTAGGGACTCTCCTTTTTTGGTAAAGATAGTTAAGAGGTATTCTGTCTCCTCCATTACCGCACGGTAGGTAGAATACTGCTCCAAAAAAGGAAGACATAAGTAAAGTTAGTAATTGAATGTATGGGGAGAGAATGTTACCGTTTTAAGGCGGTTCTGTCAAGACGGATTTCCCTTTGTAACATTTGAACTTAGGCACTACAAACTTCTTTGGTATTGGAGCTGCTAGGATCTCCTGACACAACAGAGTTTGGGTGAGTGAATCGAGGTCGGCTTTTCCCGTTCTTCCCAGGTTCCTTATCTCGATCATCTTTCTCTCTAGCATCTCCTCCACTACTTCTTCTGTTATGATTTTTAGTGGATGAGCTTCTCCCGTTATCTCCTTCATATGAAGTTGGGACTAGATTTCCCCGTCTTGGTACTACACATTTCTACTATTCTCATTAACTTCCTGTCTAGCATGTTGTCTGCCTTCTTCTGAATGATTTTCCTATTCCTCATTGTTGGTTCACCCGACTAACATCTATGCGTGTTTGCGCCAATTCCCATTGTAAGGCGTTGCTTTGGTCCTACACCATTTTCCACGCGTTGTGTAATGTTTCAATATTCCACTGCTCCATCTCTTACATTGCACTAAGAAATGTTTGGAGCATCTCAACTAGTGGAGCGGGTTGATCAACGTGATCATCTCCATTCCCAGTTCTGTTTCCCCATTGGGGGTAGCATTCGATTTGATTCTAGGCATGTTTTGGTTTTTGAGGGTTTTTCTTAAGGCCTTCTTTTCACTATCTATGAAAGCACTAAAAGGATTTTTCTGATGAGGAAAGAATCAATTACGAATTAACTAAAAGAAAATTTGAGAGAGTAAAAAGAATAAGAACTCAATAGTTTAAGAGCTTGTGTTTGAATGATTCTTTTGGGGTGATGCACACCCCTATTTATACACAAATTTCATAATAAAGATTACAACAAATTCCCCTTATACCATAGCTGATAGAGGGGAACTAATAAGCTTCTAAAGAGAATATTCTCAAATTAAATCTCTATCATAACCACCTAGTTAATCTTACGATTCCCATTCCTTCTTCTCTTTGCGTGATTCTTCAGTCTAGATCTTTTCACGTGTGAGATTGGATTTAGTCTGTTCACAAATGTTATTTCATTGATTGTTATTTTTAATTAAATTAGGAAATAATTAATGATTGATTATTATCTTTTCCTTCATATCAACTAAAGTTTGTTAAAAAAATATTATTTCAAATTAATGACATTATCAATACCTCTGATATACCCGAAAAACAATCAGTATATCAAATTTCAAATTTGAAACGATTATGGTAAATCAACATGTTTCTTGTTGAACGATTATGGTAAATCAAATTTTAAATCGGTATATCATATATGTACCTCTCCTATACCTGAAAAATCAACTAACACACCATATATATATAGATATTAGGTATTTCAAAATTCAAAATTTGAGCATTAATTTCATCCTTAATTTTAGCATCTTTCAAATTGGTATATCATCTATATACCTCTCTTATACCTGAAAAATTATCAAACACATCATATCTAGATTATGTATTTCAAATTTTAAATTTTGAGCATTAATTACATCCTTAATTCTAGCATCTTCCAAATCGGTATATCATCTATATACTTCTTATATAACCAAAAAATCATCTAACACACCATATATAGATGATGGTTAGTTTAGTAAAATTTATTGACAGATAAAGAAATCTGATATTTGCCTAAACCTATTGAAAATATGTTATTTCTTAAAACAACCCCCATAACTTTTCTATTTTACAAAATGTCCCATACTTCTCCTCTAAGAGAGCGCCCATATTAAGTCCAACCCAATGATCATTCACCCTAGACCAACCCTTTTAGGACCAAGGCCACCATGATGGTCGAGGTCCCCACTATAACCGAGGCAACCATGATGGCCGATTACCGATGTACCCTATAAAAGCGTTACTACTATGATGGTCGATGTCCCCTCTGTGATAGATACCACTGTGATTGCCAAGGTCCTCTGACCACCTTTACGGTTAAGGTCACCTAGATGGCCAAGGTCCCCCTTGTATGCAAACCTCCATGACCGAGGCCACGACCACAATGATGGACATGTTTCTACATGTGATCACACGATCAGGGTCACAGGGATGATCGAGGTCCTCCCCTACCACGAATGTGGCTACCTGAGATAGCCGAGGCCCATTCTTTGGTTGATGAAAATGTAATAATCATTCATATAAGGAGAAAACAATTATACAACACCCCTATAAGGTAATATAAGAGTTGTTAAAGGAGATAAAATCATAACAAAAGATCCCTATATTTGAGGGAAGTTCTCCATAAATATCTTCCTTCCTTATAGGAATAAGGATGACGATACATCGAACATGGACAATTGACTGATACAGTATAATTATAAATAGATGGTGATCCTCATTTAAGCAATATGCATTCTCTCTGAGTCTAGTACATTCTATAAAATGATCGTTGAAGTGTATTAGGCTAGGCAACATACTGTTGTCGAGATAATCCTTTGTTCATTCTTCTTTTTTGTAGGATCGTAAGCTCATGATCTTGTGACGTGTGGAACCTCAATTGACCATAAATTTCCAGCATCTATAGTTTGGTGTTTGTGGGAATGAAGATCTTCCTAAAAAAATTCAGTAAAATTCAAGCTTGTCACACTCGCAATGAGCTAATCTTGGACAAAATTAAAACTGCTACGATGTCTCTGTCGAAAACCTCATAAGAAATCTTGTGGAAGCAACTAGAGGGTAGAACGTAGTTCCAGTAGCTCCGATGTCAGAATGCGGCAAGTAAATAGCCATGGTGAAGTACATCACCAACGATATTGCTAGACTCAAAAGAGGAAATAGGGATGAAGAGAGAACTGGGGGCAAAAGGGAATGCTCTTCCAGATATCGAACTATCTGTAGCCTTGACATAAATGAAAGGCGCAACTATTGTGCAACACCAAATCATGTGACTAGAGAGATCATAAAACATAGTCATAATGTGCCTTGCAAACCTCATGGTAGTAGAGAACCACAGAATGGTGTCAAAAGGAAGAGACAAAGGGGTGGAGACTACTTGCATTCGCGGTATCACTCGCATCATTCACATCAGACACAAAGAGTTGAAGATGAAATCAAAAGCCATAGGTTAGGGCTCAAGAATGAAGAACAAGAGTACAATCATGATATAGATCAATAAAAGCATGATTTGGATGAATAAATCAAGGACTCGCATCATCAACTATTGCACCAATATGGAAAACAAGGATAAAGGGAAGAGCATGGCTTAGTAAGGGGTCCGAGCAATCACCTTTGGTGGTGGAGATCACTTTGATGGTACCACAAAAAAAGGTTCACCACGCAGCACCTCTGACCCTATGGATCACATCCTGCTCTATTAACATGTGATGTTTGGAGCATGCATTCTAGAGGAAAAACTAAAAGGCATATTGTGTTTGTAATTTGCATCGAGCCTAAAGGGAGCTTCCATCACATGGTTCAAGAGCCTAGAACCATTTTCCATACACACTCTCTCTCATCCGGTGACTATCTTCATATAACATTTTGAGAGTAGTAAGAGGATGATCAAAGAGGAACACGATCTTTTCATTGTGTTCTAGAGGAGAGATAAGTCTCTGGGGGAATATATTTGAAGATTCAACAATGAAAAGATCAAAGTCATCGAATGCGATGATGTAGTAGCCGCAACCACCACAAATGGTTTGTTGGAAGGCATTGACGTGTAAAAATACTCACCCTGCAAAAGACCTAAGATGCTGTCAAAATGCCTCAACAAGCCAATGAGTTTGTTATGCTAGATGTGAAGATAGTTAAGAAGAAAGGAAAGGGGAAACACACAAAAGAGTACCCCTCAGGTCAAAAGATAGGATAGAGATAGAAGGGTCCGGTCAGAACGAAGGAGCGACCTGAAACAATCACGAGAGAGGGTTAGTGTTGTTGATAGGTTGGGACCGACAGTCATCCTAGAGATTAACCTTCCACCCATACTTGTTACATTGAATGAGCTGGTTCACCAGATCGATGGGAAGGATCTCCTACCTCAGCCTCTGAGGCTGAAGACGAAGATAGGGAAAAGGAAAAACCAACACAGTATTGTTATTACCACACAGATTATGGGTATAAGATAGATGACTGCAAAATTCTCAAGCATGAGATTGTGTCCTAATAAAGTAAGGCTTCCTGAAAGAGTATCTGTTGGGACATGCCAGTAAATGCCCGAAGACCGGGATGAAGGACAAACACTAAGAGGAGAAATTTGAGAGATGATTAATGCACGTAATCCATGGAGGAAAGTCCACTAGGGGAGCAACAACCTCCAGCTAGGAAAGGGCACCTAAGAGCTGCACGTCTTCTAGCATTTTCATTGGTGAAGATGCCAAAAGTTAATCTAGGTATGGAGATAAAGTTCAAGGATGAAGATATGGTCGATTTATATTACCCGCATGATGATGACCTGATAATATCCTTGAATGTTGCCAATTGCCAAATCAAATGAATTTTGGTGGACCCTAGAAGCTCAATACACATGGTCTTCCTCTCAGCTTTGAAAAGATGGTGGTAGATGAATCACAAATGACTAGGTGTGATTTGGAGCTTGGGGGATTCAACAAATCGCTCACTAGAGCAATTGGGAGTGTACTTCTACCCTTGAAGGCAAAGCTCATCAGTCTCATGATAAAGTTCTTAGTGGTTGATGAAAATTCAGCCTACAACGTGATTGTGGAAAGGTCATGGGTACATGCAATGAAGGAAACTCTAGAGGGAATAACGAAAATTTGTAGGGATCATGTGGTGCCTAGGAGTCGTTACCTCACCTACATCAAGTAGAAGGTAGAGGAATAGTAGTTATATGGATGGGGCCAAACCTCAGATACGCCACCCATTGAAGCAATAGTAGAGGTGTCGATCCACCTGTCAGACCCTGATAAGATCGTGAGCATAGGTTTGGACCTTAAAGATCTGTTGAGAAGCAAGCTGATAATATTTCTGAAGGAAAACTGGCAGACCTTTTGGTGCAAATTTAAAAGTTGAACATGCACGTGAGAATGAGCATACACGTGGGAGTGGAGTTGACTTTGCAAGAGACCTTTTGTCACTACCTAGTGGCCCAATTACAAGGCTTAGAGCAAGGTGGGTCCAAATGACAATCAAGACTTTTTTAATGTCATCAAAGAAATTGAAGAGGCTAATTAGAGTGCAAAAGAAATTGTAGAGGCTAAATGAATCTACAAAAATGTGGTTATCAAGGTAAGGTCATGAAAGGATATGAATTACCTATTTTCAAGGTTATTAAATAGGGGGATGTATTTAGTTTAGGTTAAATACATTGAAAATAGTCAAGTAGTGATATTTAGCATATATTATAAGTATAAAAAGGTCTAAAAATGGGGGAGCGCTTGTATATTTTGATATTTGTGTAGATATAAGGTTGTATTTATTGTTTTTCCTATTCTTGGAGGGTTTTTTGAAGTATTAAACATGGTACCTACGAATTTGGGAGATAGATTGAAAATTCAGAGTTTGATATATTATTATCTTGTGAGGTTGTTTTCCTCTTGGTTCTTTAGAGAACTTGTGAACTTATCAAGGGTTGAAATCCTTGTGGCGTTCAATTATACCTTTGGTTTATGATTCCTTATAATCATTGGGTCGAGGTTCCCTTTCATTATACCTTCAGTTCTTGAATTTCTATAATCAATGGGTCGGGGTTTATCTTAACAATCAAATTTTTAGCTTTCTTAGGCAAGTTAATCAATATATTGTTGTTGGGTTTCAAGGAGGGTCACTGGAGGTTCACATCAATTGGTGTCAAAACTCGATTCTAAATATCAAGGTTAATCTATCCTTTTCATTTTATTTCCATATTTCTAAATATCATTCCATTAGTTCATCCATAAAAAAATAGTGTTCCGCTTATTTCATTTCTGTAATTTTTCTTATGTTCAAGTAGTAAAACAAGAGTTGCTTGGATAAAAGAAAATTAAGAAAAAAAGAAAGAAAAAGAAAGAAAAAGAAAAAGAAAAAGAGAAGAATTCTTGAGTTGCAACAACGTTCTTTTGCCTTCAAGTACCAAAGTTATCTTGAACATCTTTTGTTGGGTGATTCCTTTCATTTCCTAATTTAAATAGGGCAATTTAAATTCTTCAAGGGGAAATTCTTGATCAGCATTTCTTAGTTCGATAAAGAACTAAAGAGGAAATCTCAAAGTGGAAAAAGGCAAGAGAGTGTGAGAGACATTGGTTAAGTGCAAACACCTGAGGGAGTGTTGTGAGGACTAATCATAATTTTTTTCTGCATTTCTCAATATGTATTCAACTAGGGAAGGAGAAGAAAGGGAGGAGACATCATATATGCTTTAGACACTGCAACAACAGTTTGAACGCATGAATATAGTGTTTACGAATATTCGAGATATAATGGATAGGCAAGACGCTGCCATCGCTAACTTGCAAGAGGGGCGACCCCAAAGAGTCCTAAATGCTAGAAGACAAGAGAGGTAAGCACCTATAGAAGATCTTGATGATGAGTATGATGATGAAATTGTAGATGAGGTGGATCAAGCTTTAATTGGTGGAATGGACAGATTCGTTCAAGCTGAATGTGATGGACATCCTAGACCACAAAATGAAGTTGACACAAACTCAAGAAACATCAAGATGAAGATTCCTTCATTCCAAGGGCGGAATGACCCAGAAGCATACTTGGAGTGGGAAAAGAAGCTGGATTTGATCTTTGAATGCCACAATTATTCCAAAGAAAAAAAGGTGAAACTTGTTGTGGAATTTTACTAATTATGCCATCTTATAGTGGGATCATTTTGTGATGAATAGAAGGACAAATCAGGAGAGGCCAATTAAGATTTAAATGAAGGCCATCATGAGGAAGCGGTTTGTTCCTATACTATATGGACTTGTTCCAGAAATTATAAAATCTTACCCAAGTTTCCAACAAGGGATGAATCGAGATATTGCCAACATGGTGGAGGTGCAACATTATATGGAGTTAGTGGACATGATGCATATGGCAGTAAAGGTTGAAAGGCAACTTAACAAGAAGAGCAATCGATCATTTCAAACTTTAGGAACTTCCAATTCTTGGAAGATGAATTGGAAAAAGGAAGATAGGGCTGTTTCTAATGCCAGATTGGAGCAATCTAAGGGAAAATAAGAAGTGTCCAACAAAGGCTAAGGTAAAATTGAATTGCAAACTCAAAATCGTGATATAAAATGTTGTCATTGTTTGGGTGTAGGACATATTGCATCACAATGTCCAAACAAGAGAACAATGATTGTACATATTGATGGAGAGATTGAGATAGGAAGCGAATGTGAAGATGACCAAATACCACCGCTTAAGGAGGAAGGTGATGATGATGTGGAGTATCCGGTTGAGGGTGAATCCCTTGAGGCTAGGTGGGATTTGAGTACCTTAGTTAAGGAGGATGATATACAGCAACAAAGAGAGAATGTTTCCACACTAGATGCCACATCAAAGACGAAGTATGCTGCATGATTATTGAGGACGAGACCTATAAAAAAAGAGTGGAAGTGAGAATTCAAGAGAGATGGAGAGTACAAAAGGGAGTCAAAGAGAGAATAAAAATAGAGGGGAGAGAAAATCATGAGAGATCATATGAGAAAACAAAAGAGGAAAAAAAGAAACAAGTGAGTTTTTATGCAAGAGCCAGTGATGGCAAAAATGCTCTTTGTACTCTTGTACAAAGAGCATTTTTAACACTAATGAATATGATGAATCTTTCCCTAGTGATATTGTTTCTATTGTTAGAGAAGCGGCCAATCGTCTATTTTAGTGAAAAACTAATTGGGGAAACATTGAATTACCCAACATATGATACAAAATTATATGCATTGGTGGGAGCATTGGAGACTTGGCAAAATTACTTTTGGCCTAAGGAGTTCGCTATACATACTGATCATGAGTCCTTGAAGCACTTGAACGGGCAAGGTAAATTGAATAAAAGCCATGCCAAGTTGTTGGAATTTATTGAGACATTTCCTTATTGTGGTTGATGCATTGTCCAGAAGGTATGCTCTTATTAATACTCTAAATGTAAAGTCAATGGGTTCTTGTTAAGAGAAAATAACTTTGTGTGCCCAATAGTTTTATGCGTGAATTACTCGTCCAAGAAGCGCATGGGGGAGGTTTGATGAGACATTTTAGAGTGACGAAGACTTTAGAAGTGTTGAAGGAACATTTTTGGCCTAAAATGAAATGAGATGTGGAGAGGGTGTGTGCAAGATATGTTACTTGTAGACATGCAAAATCTAGAGTTTTACCTCGTGGATTATACACTCCACTTGCTGTACCTAGTGAGTCGTGAGTAGACATTTCTATGGACTTTCTTTTAGTCTTGCCTAGGTCAAAGAAAGGTAGAGATTTTTGTGATTGTAGATAGGTTTTCTAAGATGGCACATTTCATATATTGTCTTAAAACCGACGATGCAACCAACATCGTTGATTTGTTCTTTAGGGAGTAGTATGACTCCATGGTGTTCCAAAGAGTATTGTTTCTGATCGTGATGTTAAGTTTCTAAGTCACTTTTCAAAAGTTTTATGGGGTAAATTAGGGACTAAATTGTTATTTTTGACTACATGTCTTCCCCAAATACATGGTCAAACTGAGGTTGTAAATCAAACTTTATCTGCTCTATTACGTGCTACTATTCAAAAGAATGTGAAAAATTAGGAGGATTATCTGCCATTTAGTGAGTTTGCATATAATAGGAGTGTTCATTCTACGACTAATTTTTCACCCTTTGAAATTATTTATGGGTTTAAACACCAACTCCTATGGATCTATTAACTTTACCAGTTAATGAGAGAACTAGTATGGATGGTAAATAGAAGGCTAGGATGGTGAAAAAGCTCCATGAAAGTGTGCACCAGAAAATAGAGAAGAAGAATGAGCAATATGCAACTAAAGCCAACAGGGGGCGGCCTAAACAAGTTATTTTTGAACTCGGTGATTGGGTTTGGGTGCACATGAAGAATGAAAGATTTCCAGCTAAGAGGAAGTCCAAGCTAGATCCTAGAGGAGATGGTCCATTTCAATTAGTCAAAAGAATCAACAATAATGCTTACAGATTTGATCTTCTAGGTGAGTACAATGTTAGTGTTACATTAAATGTTTTTTATCTTTTCATCTTTTGATGCAGGTTTTGATTTGAGGACAAATCTTTTTCAAGAGGTGGAGAATGATGCAAATTTAAAAGCTGAACATGTACGTGAGAAAGAGCATACACATGGGAGTGGAACTGACTTTCCAAGAGACCCTTTGTCACTACCTAGTGGCCCAATTACAAGATTTAGAGCAAAAAATTTCAAGGAAGCACTTATTGGGCTAATCCAAGAGAATATGACAGATTCTAGAAAATTGAAGACTAAGGTGGATCCAAATGACAATCAAGGCTTTGTCAATGTCATCAAAGTAGTTGAATAGGCTAATTAGCATGAAAAATCAATTGAAGAGGCTAAATGAATCTACAAAAATGTGGTAATCAAGATAAGGCCATGAAAGGGCATGAATTTAACAATTTTCAAGGCTATTAAAGAGGGGGATGTATCTAGTTTAGGTTGGTTATGCTTTAAAACATTCAGAATAGTGAATTAGTGATATTTAGATTATGTTATAAGTCTAAAAAGGTCTAAAAAGAGGGAACTTGTTTATTTTGATGTTTGTGTTGATTTAAGGCTATATTTATTGTTTTTCCTATTCTTGGAGGGTTGTTCTAAGTATAAGACATGGTACCCATGAATTTGGGAGATAGATTGAAAATTAAGAGTTTGATATATTATTATATTGTGAGCTTATCAAGGGTTGAAATCCTTGTGGCGTTCAATTATACCTTTGGTTTATGATTCCTTATAATCATTGGGTCGAGGTTCCCTTTCATTATACCTTCAGTTCTTGATTTTCTATAACCAATGGGTTGGGGTTTATCTTAACTAGCTTTCTTAGGGAAGTTAATCAATATATTGTTGTTCGATTATACATTCGGTTCATGATTCCTTATTATCATCGGGCCAGAGTTCCTTTCCATTATACCTTCGGTTCTTGATTCTTTATAATCAATGGGTCGGGGTTTAACTTAACAATCTGATTTTTAGCTTTCTTGGGAAAGTTATCCAATATATTGTCATTGGGTTTCAAGGCGTGTCGCTCGAGGTTCACATCACATTCGCATGGAGTATTTAAGACATGTTTGGGATTCATCCGATCATAATTTCACTCGTTCAGAGGTAGACCCAACCCATAAACTACTGAGAGGAATGAAATAATCGACGATGAGGTGCAGAGACCCAACCCATAAACCAATGATGATTCCTTTAAAATTGAATCTCAAAGAGGTGAACTACCGCGATTGGCTGGCATATACGGTGGTAGTAAGATAGGAGAACAAAAAAGTGGAGAGTCTATACAGACTTCACTGACCTGAACAAAGCATGCCTGAAAGATAGTTTCCCTCTTTTAAAGATAGATCATATGGTGGACACTACAACGGGCACTAGACGCTCATCCTTATAGATACCAACTCAAATTACAACGAGATACTTATGCATCCAACTGATCTAGAGAAGACATCCTAAAAAGTGAGGCCTTTCTGACTGAAGAACGCAGGACCAACCTGCGTCTGGTCAACAAAATGTTCTGTGAGTACTTTGGAAAGACTGTAGAGGTGTACATAGATTATATGATGGTTATTTCAATCCATGCACAAGGCCACGTATCAACCTAAGACATGCATTGGAGGTACTGAATAAATATAGCGTGAAACAAAATCCCTCAAAATGCTCTTTCAGCGTGCCATGAGGGGAATCCCCAGACATCTGGTTATGAGGTAAGGGAGCAACACTTGATCAAGTCAGCGTGATACAACAGATCCTCAAACCTCAAACATCTGGTTGGGAGCAAGGTTATTGGCTATGGTTTTGTGTTTTGTGAAGAGAAAATGGATCTATTTATATAGGAGAGGGATGTTAGAGTTTAGGAGGGAAAATCTCAATAATTTTGAAATTGAGATGCAAGAAATGACACACCATCGTTAACAATGAGGACAAAATTTTTTTTCTAGAAAATGTAAAGATACACCAACCCAAAATAACACAATTTGGTCAAAACTATTTGAGAAAACTCTATCTCTTTATCTACTTGAAATTGGCAGTTACTTGTAAATTTTTAACAATCCTTGCGTACTTGATTAAATTCATTAGTTACTTGAACGTTAGCTATCATCAAAAGCTATCTCATAGAGGTATAAGCTATTTCTCTCTCCCTATTTATGATGACAAACCATTGATACACAAATAATCAAATAAATTTAATTTACTCCCCCTAGATGTATGCATACCCATCAGGGTAAAGATATAACTCTTAAGCATATTCCATTTTCTCCCCCTTTATTATCATAAAAAAGAATTAACCAACAATAAAATGATAGAAGTAATTTAATCTTGGCATGATAAAAGTCAACATATTAACTAATTTTGAAAATGCCAAGGAAAGTGTATTTTTACAAAAACTTTTAACATTGAATAGTTTTGTGAATATATCGCAAGTTGACTTTTAGTGTAGACAAACCCAGTGAAATATCTCTTTTTTGCATGTGATCTCAAATAAAACGATGTCTAAGATCTATATACTTCTTATGAGAATGTAAAATGGGGGATTTGAAAACGTTAATTGCACTAGTATCATCACTTCTAATAAGAAGTTTCTCCAAAATCAAGTCAAAATCTTTTGGAGTTAACTTCAACCACAAAACTTAAGCATAACAACTAGTGGAAAAATACTTTTGGCTTCAGCGGTTGATATTGCTACAAAACATTTCTTTTCGCTTAACTAAGAAACAAGTGAGTGCAAAAAAATTGACATGTATCACTCGGATTTTTTTATCAGTTATGCTTCCAGTGAAATCCAAATCAGAATACTCAATCAAATCAAGATTATTACATTTCAGATATCAAAGACCAACTTTAGTTATTCCATGTAAATATTTAAAAAATCTTTGCAAGCAAGCACATAAGCAAACACTAAACATGATAACCGGTCTATTAGAAGTAAAATAAACTAGAGATCCAATCATAACGGGGTATTTCTTTACATAAAAATCTTTACATTTGTTATCCTTTTCTAGCTTTATAGTGGCACTGATGTGAGTGTTACTAGCCTCATATTTTCCATATCGAACTTATTGAGCAAATCCTTGGTGTATTTTTCTTGATTTGTAGTCCAAGGAAGAAGTTCAATTCGCCTATCGTGCTCATTTCAAACTCATTACTCATAGAGTTTGAAAATTTTCTACACAAAAGTTTGTCCGTAGCACCAACAATTATATCATCTGCATCTATTTAGACAATTAAAATATCATTTTTTATTTCATGAAGAAGATATTATCTATATTACCCATGTTAAATCCTTCATCAATAAAAAGTTTACTTAGTTTTTCGTACCAAACTCTAGGTGCTTTTTTAGTCCATAGAGACTCAAGTTTGTACACATGATATAAAAAATTCAAACTTTGAAAGCGATGAGATTGTTATACATAAACTTTATTTATAATGTATCCATTTAAAAATACACTCTTGACATCTATTTGATACAAAATGAAAATTTTAAAACATGCAAAGGCTAATATCAATCTTATTGGCTCAAGTCTAGCAACACGAGTGATGTATTCATATAATCTATGAGTAAATAGTAAGCAACCTCAACATAAATGACATGTGAAAATGTACACATAGCACTCAAGGAAAAGCTCAGATGGTGCCTATGTGGTGTAACAAGGCTTATGTAGGATGATAACAAATATGTTTATAAGGGACGTCGCTTAAATATATAAAGGCGGTGTGCCCAATATAAATGTTTGTAAGGGATGCTCCTGGACTTATAAAGGTGACGAGCCCAATGATAAATTATAAGTTATTATAACCCACCTTCGAGCTTGGTGACAAATGCTTGAAGGTTATTCCTTACCTGGGAACAATCTAGGGGATGTAATCTAGTAGGATTAGGACAATGTTACACTGTACCAGGAGAGGAAAACCGTCTCGAAGGATATAGCCTCGTTATGTGCCTTGGATGTGCCACATTCTGATAGAGAAGGATCAATAGGCATGATGGCCTCTTTTGGGGTAGTCCCCCATCACGCCGCCTTTGATATGCCCAAAGGCAGGTGTTGATGTCTAGCCGCCTTTGGCTTCCCAAAGGCAAGTAGTGAAGTCCAACCTTTCACCCATAGCCTTTACGAAGTTGGTTGGGTTTGTTATGAAACTGCTCGATGCCATGAAGGCACGACTAGATGAAGGCATAAAATGTTATCACATTTTATAATGGTGACCACATTTTATGAGTGTGACCACATTTTAGGCGTGCCACATTTATTATAAGTAATTTTTAATCATGGCAAGGACAGAATCATGGTCCCTACTTGACCTCATCTATATAAAGGGATCTTTAGAATCATTATGGGGAGCAACTTTCATACTCTCCTACGTCAAAACCAAAGAATATTTCACATTTTGAAGTTCTCATCAACCTTAGAGCATATTGGGCATTTTTTCACCTTTTTTAGATTGAGCTAACGTGCTTATGCTTCACCTTTTCAGTCACACCATTCCCATGTTCCCAGGCTTACTTGTCATAGAATAGGTCACTCATTACATATCACACGAAAACCCCTAAATATTTTGACAACTCCACTTGGGAGTGACCTTTCTCATATCATTAAGCATGGTTGGACATGGAAGAGTTACAAGGGCTTCTTCTCATGTAGAAGGAGATAACCACCCATTGATAGAGAATGAAGATATGGAAGAAACAACTTCCCGTGAAAGATCCAATCATGCTGCCACAGCTGGTACCACCATGACGGTGGCAGAGCAAACCAATGCTATCAGGGATGTGCAGGCTTCTGATACTGATTTCCACTCTTCTAAGCACACTCAACGCCTTTCTCACCACTTCAAAAAATCCTCCTCCTTCACCACCCACTGCTCAACCCATACCACCTCAAATGATATGCCAAGTTGGCGCCACTATACCTATCCATCCTGCACAACTTGGAGGCTCAGCCATATTTGAGATAGCAAACAGTGACCAGAACGTGGGTCAGTCAAAAAACCCTGCTAACCCCATTCCACCGGTGACTTTCGCATAGACTACTCCAGCACACTAAATCTTGGCTGATGGAGCTGACCCCACCTCTTTCATAACAAGGGAGACGCTGTAAAAATACTGGAAATGGAGACGTTCAAGTCTTCCTTGAAAGAAATGATAGTGGAATTTCATCCTTTGTACCCATCTGAATTAGCAATAAGGCATTACTCCTCTGACTATGTGCCTCCAAAATTTTGTAATACAATGGAAAAGAGGGATTAACAACTTTGGCCTACGTGGATGTGATGAGTCTATGAAGTTGAAAGAGTTCTCAAAGTCACTGACTGAGTGGGCATACACGTGGTATACCAATCTAGCACTAAGATCAATTTTGACTTGGCCCCACATGGTCTCTGCCTTCATGACCAAGTTCTTTATGTCTGATGAAAAGATAAGCATTATAGAGCCGGGTCATGAGCGTCAAAGAAAAGATAAGGACCTGATGACCTACATCATACGGTTCAAAGACAAAGCCATGGACTGCCAGGAAGAGTGGAAGGAGGAAGCCTTGGTAAATATGTGCATTTGCGGTATGATCAATGAGTTCAGAGCACATTTGGAGAACCTTATCATCACCACGTTCTCCCACCTTAATGTGGCTGCACAACACACTAATAATTATGTTCCCAAACTAAAAGTTGTGGAGCAAAGTGAACATGGAAGGCGTGCATGGAAGCTTGCAAGGTATATATCGCAAATGGCCATGGCACAACCCCAAGCGCGGGGATAAAAAAGGGGCAGGGGTGAAAGAGATGTTGTACTGCCTTTTCCCCCCTCCATGGACAAGGAGGAGCTTTTGGACGCCTAGATAAAGGATAAGATCATAATGAGACCTTGGGTGGATAGGTTGCCCACCAGAGAAGAAAGGGATCACCCTGGTATTGCCGTCCCCACTAAGATACCACACACGCAACTAAGGATTGTAGAAATTTGAGACGAATCTTCCATGATAAACTCAAGAGAAGGGAGATTATTACTGATGAGATGGAGGCGGCAGAAGTCTAGCCTTTACCACTGCACGGGGGTGTTAACATGACACTATGATTGGAGGCTCCTCTGTATAATAAGGGGCCATGATGGATGAAGATGAGGAAGATGATGGTGGACATACATGAGTAGATGTCTCCTTCATAGAATCATTATTGAGAACAAGAGTTTGCCAAAAAAATTTCCATACGCTGAAGCAAGACCATGAAGTATGACATCAAGTAACTACGACGTTGGTCAACAGCTCAGAGTATAGCAAGGCCAGGGCACAATGCTGCTACTCCAAGCCGCCTTTGGGGAGGATAAGGAAAAATGAAGAGTGATCCATCACCTTCATTGATGAAGATCGCATAGTAAAAAGGGTGGGGCACAACTGTCCACTGTACGTAGAAGCCTTGGTGAATGGGATGTAAGTCAGAGGGCCCTTATTGACAATGGGTTCGAGATCAATGTCATGTCACTCGCTACCTTTAGGGTGACGAGTATACCTGCGAAAAGGATGGTCAAGCAGCAAATAGTCATTACGAGCTTCTCATCATCGTTTGTCAAAACGTTTGGATATGTAAACATGGAGGTGCAAGTAGGGCTAATATGCACGACAAATTACCTTCATATTATTGAATCTTGAGACCATCTACCAAATTCTGTTGGGAAGACCTTGGATACATGATCATGAGTGTGTCTTTTCCACACTACATCAACACATCAACCCTAGATGCAAGGGATATGACATCACCGTAGCGGCCACAAGGGCACTTTTTTTATGAAACTGAAGCCACTTTGTTTGATGAGATTGCCACCGCCGGGACAGCTATCCTAAGGAAAATCACAGCCATCGCCTTACCAAGGTGGGAATACTCATGAGGTAAAGTGTTGGTGAAAGCGGGAAACAAAGTAGTCATGAGAATGACACTGCCGAATGGGAAGAGAACGTATCGATTATGATGGTACGTGGGGTCAAGAGAAATCCATGATCTCACTGGCGACATAATAGAGGGGGACATATTGACAAAGGAGGCATTCATAAAACAACAAGGGTTGATTACAAAGTGAAAAGAACCTTTGAAACCAACACCGCCATCGTCAAAAGAGGAAGTAGAGGAAGTTTCATTGATAAGGAGGCAAGGCGGAGACCCATCCTCCTAGCAAAAAATTGTTTGAAGGTCATAGAGAAGACCTACTAACCATACTTCAGAAGTTCCAAGACGCGTTCACATGGTCATATACCCAAATTATAGGGCTGAATCATGCCTTGGTAACTCGTAAGCTGGGGATCTCCACGATGTCTAGCCCTGTCAAGCAACTGTCGTGACACTTTCACCTTGAAGTAGAATTGTAAATAAAGTCCTCAATCACAAATCTCATGGAGGCCAAGTTCATAAAAATGATGGAAGACCTTACTTGGCTGGCCAATATTGTTCTTGTGAAAAAGAAGAATGGCCAAATACGGTGTCGCATTGATTTCAGAGACTTGAACAAGGTCTGCCCAAAGGATGATTTCTCATTGCCTAATTGGACGCCTTGGTGGATGCCACGATGGAGCATGATATGTTCTCCTTCATGGATGGGTTCAGTGGGTACAACCAGATCAGAATGGCACCTAAGGACGTTGAGAAAATTACATTCAAAACTCCTTTAGGGAACTTCTACTATGTCGTGATGTCATTTGGGCTTAAAAATGTCGAGTCTACTTATCATAGGGCAATGATGACGATTTCCATGATATGATCTAAGATTTTGTTGAAGACTATGTCGATGACTTGGTTATGAAGTCCAAGAGGGTGGACATTCATCTCAGACACCTGAGAAGCGTATTTGAGAGATGGAGGACTTATAAACTCAAAATGAACCCATTAAAATGTAACTTCAGAGTACCTCATGGCAAGTTACTAGGGTTCTATGTCCACCAGAGGGGAATAAACATCGATCAGTCAAAGACAAAAGCCATTAGGGACATGCCTCCACTGCGGATAGTCAAAGTATAAATCATTTTTGGGGAAGGTCGCCTATGTGCAAAATTTCATCCCCGCCTTTGTAGAATCAATCAACGCCTTACAACCATTACTAAAGTAGGTTGTAATTTTGAGTGGGCCTCTAAGAAGCATAGGTGTTTTCAACAGATAAAGGATGTTTTGCTCACATCCGCCACCATGGTGCTGCCTGGGGGAGACGTGCCATTGATTTTGTACATCACGTCCATGGACAAGTCCATTGGTACGCTGCTGGCTCAAGAGCGGGAAGGGTTAGCATGCCTGTCTATTACATAAGTAGGGTTTTGTATGACGTAAAACTGAGATACACGCCTTAAGAGAAGCATTGTCTGACACTTTTTTCGCCACTCAAACGCTTTGGCTCTACTAACTTGGTAACAAAATTCATTTAATGACCAAGTCTAATCCTATTCATTTTTACATACCCAGACCCACTTTAAACGGGAGGCTTACAAGGTGGAAAATGTTGTTGAGTGAATTTGACATAATGCCAATGACACCTAAGGCCCAGAAAAGCCAAGCCCATGCTAACCTACTTGCACATTTCCCAAATGGGGAATCAAAACCTTTGGATGAAACCATCCCCTAAGAATTCCATGAAGTGAACCTTTATGTGGAGGTAGTACGGGGGTTGACCTTTGATGGCTCCTCAACACATAATGGGGGAGGAGCAGCGCTTGTATTAGAAGACCCGCTGGGTAACATTTTCCCAATGGCATACAAAGTGACTTTCCCTTGCATGAACAATTAAGCATAATATGAAGCCTTGATACTTGGGCTGGATTATGTTAGAATTATGTCCATAAAGTAATATGTAATAAATATTTATGAGTGAACAGTTAATTCTTTGACATTTATGTATTACTGAATTTTCTGAATGAATGAAAGTTTTTTTTAATTAAAGTGTGTTTGTAACTTACTTATGTCCTGGAACTATTATCAACGTAAAAAGAGTAAAGACCGAGCAGTCTTCCAAACAAACTCTTCTGAGATAGTTCATAATTTTATTCACAGTCTTAGAATCGATTACGCAATCGAATCCAATTATGACTGTTAGTCTGAACTAAAGGATGTCACTCTCGAGGCATGGGAGTGGAGATTCTAACGGTTGACATGGACATGTTATGGAACATGTTGAATAGGCCACGAAACAATTAGTTTATAGCAAAGTCATTTATCTAGCTCTAAATCTAATTGTTACACCTTAAGAGTATTTTTGCAATTACCTTGATCTTGAGGTGAATACGAAACTTGACTTAATTACTTACGATCTTTGATAGCCCAATGAGTGAGTTCGAATTGACAGATGATACTGCAGCTTTTGGGATCATAATTAAGTTATGTTGGAGTTGCATGATTCAGAGATTTAGAATTCGTGATAAGATTGTAAAAGAAACAATATCACCTAATGCTTTATTGATGAATGTGTGAATAAATAAATCAGGATTGGTACTCGATGACATGAGTCATTGAATAAGACATGGTGATCTATACCAGATACTTCACTGATATGTCTTTTCTATTCACAGTCAATAAAAGAGTTGAATAAATAATAACTAGAGGGATAAATGGTAATTTTGTATCCCTTTCTTGTTACTAATATTCACGAAGGGTAATATCTATAAGCATTATGTGGACCGTGAAATGAAAATATTTATTTGCACCAACAGAAAATGTAGCGCGCATGAATTGAGAGTTGATTTGGTGTCGGACCTATAGTGGAGTCGTACAATGTCGGGATTAAGTAGGTCAAAAATTTATGGACATAAATTAGCCAGGTATTTCAATCTCATAGCTTTATTCATGTGGGTCTATTCGGTCTCAGGAATAGCTCATAAGGACATGAATGAGAAACAATGACAGTTGGACCAGAAACGTGTTTTGGACCAAGACACACTTCCCAAGCTCCATATGAGATGGGTGTCCTCACTAAATTAGTGAAGAGAAATATTAATGTTCAAATTAAGTATTTTGTTATTTTATAGTTATTGAATAATTAGTAAATAAAATAAATAAATTAATTAATTGATATGGATCGATTTAGTTCATCAATTTGGATTGATGAATCTTGAAACTCCTATCAGAGAACATATGATGTTGATCATTAATTATCTAAACGAGATAAAGATCATGGGAGTTGAGGTAGATGGAGAGACTCAAGTTGATATAATCCTCGAGGCCCTGCCAGACACTTTTGAGAACTTCAAACTTAATTATTTGATGAATAAGTTGAGGTACTCTCTTCTGGAACTTATGAAGGCGTTGCAAGGTATTGAGACCCTATTTCTGAAGGGCAAGAGGAAGAATGGAGAGGAAAACTTTACTGAAATTAAGCCTTCCACCTCTGGCGCCAAAAAGAAACACAAGAGAAGTCCGAAGAAAGCTAAGAAGGCAAACTCGAAAGTTGCAAAAGGCAAGGGCCCCTCAAAAGTGAATTAGTCGCTGGTCATTGGAAACACAACTGCCCAAATTATTCTAGGAGTTGAAATACAAAGGTACTTTACTTGTTACTGAAGCCTGTTATGTGGCTGACTCTACTTTGTTTGTCGATCGTAGACTCTACAGTCATTAACCATATTTATTGTCCCCTATAGGGGTTCAAGAAAAACATAAGGCTTAACGAGGGTGAGTTCAGCTTCTGTTGGGGGATTGGAGCAGTAGTATCGACAATATCAATTGAGACATTTGAGAACAATTATTTGGTTTTGTGTGATGTTTATTATGTCCCAGTTTTAGGAAAAATCTCGTTTCAGTAGCTAGTTTAATTGAGCAATGATTTTCCTTGGATTTAATTGATAATGATATTAGTATTTTTAGAAATGAATGTTTAATTACTACAGCACAATTGATAAATAACTTAAGTAAAAGTTCCTATGATATGTGATACTTAAGTAAATACTAATTTACAAAGGGATTGTAAAAGGTTTAAGTTTGACTTAATCGATCTAACCTACTTGTGGCACTTATGTCTTGGTCACATTAGCCTATACAGGATTAAAAGATTTGCAAAGGATGATCCATTGCAAAGTTTAAGTGTGGGATTACTACTGTAACGCCCCGATTCCCGAGGGTTAAACGTGTAATTTCACAATTTTGAAATCTCCAATTCGAAACAAACCCTAATTTTGAGAAAATTCCCAAATTGAAAATTTTTAATTTACCCATGATGGAAAACCCCTAACCTTAAATAGCGGAAGCATTAAACTTATCCATGATCGAAATCTTAATCAATGAATAGTGGAAGTGATAAAGTATCTTAAATGCATAATTAATAAAATCTCGAAGAACTTAATTAAATTCAAAAATAAAGTCAAAACTTGAAATTTATAATTCATGAAACTTTCACTCATCATAATTCGTAGAAAATCATAACGTAAAAAAACTATTTAAATAACCAAGTTTAATAGAAATCATTTTCCTACGTTTTAAATCAAATCATAAACTGAAAACATAAATTCCTTTGATCTAACTGGTTATGGCAGTCTCCCACTCATGCTGCTCGCCATCACCACCTGCATCATAAATAATTGTGGGGGAATGAGTATTTTAAAATACTCAGTAAACAAACTCACATAATAACATACATTCACATGTCATAAATGCAATCATGACATCATATATCTGAACTTGACATATAACATAAATGAAATAAAGTAACGTACTTGATCTGACATGGCTTAAAATAACACTCAGATAACACGTATGTCAAATAGAATCATTTAGCAATCTTAACCATATCTTGGCTTGTCATATCTTCTAGTTAACAACCTAATTAGAACTGATCACATGTTAACTGAAACACATCATAATGAATTGGGCGACGAAAGAGACGGCACACATCGGGTGACGAAACGGATGACCCTCATTGGGTGACAGAACATATGGCACTCATAGGTGAAGAAAAATGTGAACAGATGGCATCTCATCAGTGACGGAAAATATTTACAGATGACACCCAATGAATGACCAAAACATGAACAGATGACACTCTATGTGTGAAAAACGTGAACAGATGACACCCCATTCGTTTAACAGAACATAACATGAACAGTCCTGATTTCTTGTTAACTAAAGGTCATGCTTAAGTTCATATTTTGCTTAATTACCATTTGAATGAATTAACCTCATAACTTGCAGAATCTAACGCATGACAAAAATTAATCATATAATGCATATTGATACATATAACAGAATCAAACATGATAACATACTACGCAAAATCAGTCATACTCAGACATTTATCTAATGATAATCACATTAATAACTGAACAGTAATCAATTACCAAAGTGTTAACGAAATATAATAATTATTGACAAATGGTTAAATAGATAATAAATATATGATACAATTATAACATCAGAGTCACATCGTTATATAAGTCAACTTACACAAACATATATATATGAAAGTAACATGCTGATAGACAATTAAAGCTGATGAGAATAACACATATTACATTTGTCACACGTAAGTCACATTACATTGTAAGTTCACTTACACAAAGCATATACATTTATAACAACATGAGTCACACCATCATGTAAGCCCACTTACATGAAGCGGAAGAATGAATTAAACAATTAATGACTAGAAATCCAAACAAAATATAATCACTAAACTGTTTTGAAATAAATCAATACAAACACACTTAAAATATAATATAAATAGAAAATAGAGATTTAAATAAAATGGTGTGAAGGGGTCTGAGCGAGATCGGAAAACAATATATCGGGTCCAGAGTCAAATGATAAAGCTCTGGGTATAATGGTTCCGACAAGGCTGGTTCAGACCAGTCCTGTTTGATTTTATCGACTAGGCTGGTTCAGACCGGTCTGGTTAAACTGAACTGGTTTGGTTCGGTATGAACCGGTTCAGGACAGAACAATTGGGTGCAAGACTCAGTTGTAGAACAAGAAAGTGAGAAAACAGGAGGGAAAGAGAGAGAGAGAATGAGAAGGAGAGAGAAACAAAGAGGGGAAGAAAAATAGTGAGGGAATCTGAGATAGGAAGAGAGAGGGATATAGAGAGAAGCAGAGAGAGACAGAGAGCGAGAGAGAGGGAAACAGAGGGAGAGAGAAAAGACAGAGAAAGAAGAGAAGAAGAAAGAAATTGGGAGAGAGAAACAGAAGGAGAAAGAGGGAAGGGGAAAGACCAAGAGAGAGCAACCATTAAGAAAGAAAATTAGAGAAAGAGATGGAAAACGAAATAGAGGGGAAAGAAATAGAGATGAAGATGACAGAGAGAGAGAGACCAAAAGAACAGATGCACGAATTATAGAGAGAAAAACAAAGGTGGACGAGAGAAAAACAAAGAGTGAGAAAAGGAAAACAAACTCAATATAAATAAATAAAGGAGAGAACTCACTGAGATGCTTCAATGGAAAGCACAGAGAAGAATTAAGATGAAGAAGAAGTGGGGGCACGATGAAGGCTCCCAAATGGAAACGGAAAGGAAGCAATTTGCTGAAATTTGGAGAAAATTTCAGAATTGGATATTTATGATCATTGAAATGGAAAAATCCAGATTTAGAGAGAGAAAATGAGAAAAATAATGATGAGGGAGGGAAAAATAAAAATTGACAATAAGGGATGCCCAAAATTGAAATGGAGAAAAGGGATCTAGAGCTTACGAATTGCGGAGATCAACTTTGGTGAGTTGCTAAGAATGAAATGAAGAAGGAGATGAAGAACAGAGGCTTGGTGTGATCGAAGATGGTGCTTCGTTGTGGAGAAAATGCCTTTGGTTGGCGATGAAAACTAAGAGAAAACAGAGGGTGAGAGAGCCTTTGCTGGTGGCTGCGTTCAAAGAGAGATCCGAGAGTGGGGCTAGGAAGAAAGAGAGGCTGCGTAGTGAGATCAATAGGGAGAGATGAAGATTTGAGATATATATATTAGGTTAAGGCTAGCTTAGTGTATATATGCATATAGTGTGAGCGGGTTTCAATTGAGGGGTGAGATTGACAAATCAAGGATAAAAAAAGGGTTAGGGTAATACTAGAGTATACATAAGCATATGGTGTGAGTTAGATAGAGATAATGGGAGAGATAGAAGCAAAAAAAAACTCTTTTTTTAATTCAATTTTAACTAAATCATATATAATCAAAATTACTTTACCAAAATTACAAATAATCACTTTTTAATTTCAAATTTTCAAATCACTTTATCTTTTAAATCAATTTTACAAAAATGCCCATTTACAAAGGGTCGGGATATTACAACTACCCACATGCGAATCCTGCATACAAGGCAAAATCATGAAAAGACCCTTTTCAACGAATGGTGAAAGAGCCACTTAATGCCTCGAACTCATACATAATGATGTATGTGGGCCATTGAATATCCAAGAAAGATGAGGTTATGAACATTTTGTAACCTTCACAAATGACTACTTATGTTTTGGACATGTTTAGCTAATGCGCCAAAAGTATGAAATATGAAACCTTTGAAAAGTTCAAAGAGTACAAGACTATGGTTGAGAAGCAATTAGAGAAACAAATCAAAACACTATGATTCGATCATGGTGGGGAGTACTTGCTAGGAGAGTTTGAAGGTTTTTTTAAGGAAGAATGTATTCTTTCTCAGCTTACAGCACCTGACACTCTAGAACAGAATGGTGTGTCAGAGAGAAGGAATTGAACTCTATTGGATATGGTTAGATCCATGATGAGTTACTCATCCCTCCCAGATTTGGCTAGAGATATGCCTTAAAAACATCAGTGTATATTCTGAACCAAGTTCTGTCAAATATGGTGTCTAGTAAACTATATGAAAGATGGAGTGGTTTGGATGGGAATGTAGAGACATTCAAAGCTAGGCTTGTAGGTAAGGGCTACACCTAAAATGAAAGTATTGACTATGAGGATACCTTCCGTCGGTGGCCTTGCTTAAATCTATCTGAATCCTCATGTCCATCACTACTACCCGCGATTAAAATCTTGCAAATGGACGTCAAGACTGCTTTTCTGAATGGAAATCTCAAAGAGCACATTTATATGGCTCAACCAGATGTGTTCATGGAGAAAGTCAAAGTTGCCTAGGTTTGTGAACTACTGAAGTCCATTTCTGGACTTAAGCAAGCGTCTCGTTCGTGGAATATCAGATTTGATGAAACTATCAAGAACTTCAGTTTCGAGCAGTTAGTAGACGAACCATGTGTCTATGTCAAAATTTGGCTTGTAAATCAATTTGATATGTAGGAACTTGGAGAAGCTGCCTTTGTCCTAGGTATGCAGATCTTTCGAGATTGGAAGAACAAACAATTGACACTGTCTCAAGCATCTTACATTGATAATGTGATGAATTGCTTCAGTATGCAAGACTCCAAGAAGGGATATCTTCCCTTTAGGCATGGAGTTAGCCTCCCCAAGGAGCAGTCTCCAAAGACACCTAAAGAAGAAAAAGACATGAGCAAGATTCCCTATGCCTCACCTGTAGGAAGTATCATGTATGCAATACTTTTCACTACGCCAGATATCTTCTATGCCATATGCATGGTCAATCATTTCTTATATAATCTTGTACTCGAGCATTCGAATTCTTTCAAGCATATCCTCAAGTATCTAAGGAGAACGAGGAACTACATGCTTGTGTATTCAGATACTGACCTGAATATGACGGGTGATACTAACTAAGATTTCCAAGTGGACAAGGATTCCACGAGGTCTACTTCAGGATCAATGTTCATCTTGAATGGTGAAGCAGTGGTATGTAGAAATATCAGGCAATCTTACATTGTTGATTCTACCATGAAAGCTAAGTATGTGGTTCCTTGTGAAGCTGTAAAGAGGTTGTATGGCTTAGAAAATTGTGGAAGTCGTTCCAGATGTTGACAAACCCATGACACTTTATTGTGACAACAATGGGGTTGTAGTATACACGAAGGAACCGAGAAGCCATAAAAGATCCAAAAACATGTAGCAGAAGTACCATCTAATCAAAGAGATAGTTCAACGAGGAGATGCTCAAGTAACACACATACCGACGGTCAACAACCTGGCAGATCCATTCATAAAAACTTTAAGTAGTAAAGTATTTTATGGTCATTTGAAGGGCATGGGGATATGAGATTGTACACGCCTACTTTAGTCCAAGTGGGAGATTGTTGAAATTAGGATCAATTGGGCAATCGAATTTAATTATGACTGTTAGGTGAACCAAAGGATGTCGGTCTCGGGGAATGGGAGTGGAGACTCTAACTTTTGACCTAGACATGTTGTGGAACATGTTGAATAGGCCAGTAACCAATTATCTTAGAGCAAAACCGTTTATCTAGCTCAAAATCTAATTGTTACACCGTAATGATATTTTCATAATTACTTTAATCTTGAGGTGAATACGAAACAACAATATCACCTTATGCTTTATTGATGAGTGTGTGAATAAAAAAACTGGGCCCGGTACTCGATGACATGAGTCATTGAACAAGACATGGTGATCTGTATGAGACGCATCACTGATATGTCTTTCTTATTCACATTCAATAAAGGAGTTAAGAAAATGATAATTTTACATCCCACTAGAGGGGTAAAATGATAATTTTACATCCCACTCTTCTTACTGATAATCACGAAGGCTGATATCAATGAATATTCTCTGGACCATGAAATGAAATTATTTATCTGCACCAATAGAAAATGAAGCGCGCATGAATTAAAAATGGATTCGGTATCGGACCTATAGTGGAGTCGTACGATGTCGAGATTAAATAGGTCAGGAATTTATGCATATAAATTAATTGGGTATTTGAATCTGATAGATTTATTCATGTGAGTCCATTCGGTCTCAAAAGTAGCTCATAAGGAAATGAATGAGAAACAACGACAGGTGGACCAAAAACGTGTTTTATACCATGGTACACTTCCCGAGCTCCGTATGAGATGAGTGTCATCACTAAATCATTGAAGAGAAAAATTAATGTTCAAATTAATTATTTTATTATTTTAATTAGTAAATAAAATAAATTAACTTTAGTTGATATGGATCAATTCAATTCATCCATTTTGACTGATGAATCTGGACGAAGAGAGATAATTTCATCTTTTATCATATAAGGGATTTCATCCTTATCCCAATCACCAACCCTATCCAAAATTGTGTTAATCGGAGAAAAAAAGGTTTCTCTCTCTTACACACATTGTTGCCGCCGATTTTTTGATAGAGGGGGGAAGAGAGAAATTTTGTTTTCACGTTGAACAGTTGTTTTTAGAGCCCATACTCAATTCCTATGAAAATCTTTGATTGATTTACTTCTGATTCTAATGAGTGGTTATCGTTGTAAGTATCAATTGGTTGCTCTACGAATCTCATGAACGAACACTGCGAGATAGAAAATTGGATCCCGCCAAATCAGAATTTCTCCATTAATTAAAAAAGTATAAATTGTTTCAATATTTTCTTGATATGTTTATATGATTATTCATGTTCATTGACTTGTTTCGTGTTTATTGTATGAAACTTTTTTGAAATTACGCACATGAACTAGTTATGGTCCATTAATATTTCATCAAGATATAAAACCCAATCCAACAAAGTATGCGAAGGGGAAAGGAGCCGCGGCACAAAGTAAAATGGGGCGCTAATTTGATAATCAATCATATCAATGGGGAGTTCATCGTCAAGGAATTCGCCCTTACTTAGTAGAGACATGAAGTCCAAAGGCTAATTTGCACATTCGAGAAGCTGGCCTTTACACAGACCCCTTGATCTCAAAGTTATCATGTAGACGCATTGGCCACCCTCGCCTCCAAGCTTCCCGTGTCACACCCCATCCGTAGTATTGAGGTAGTTTTCCAAACCATCCCTGTCATTTTTTAGAACCCCAAGGAAATGCCACCTTGAGACTGGAGGGATAATGTAGAAGGTGGCTTAGTGAAGGAAACATATTGGCAAACCGAGACTTGGAGAATTTTGTTCAACTAAATGGGGTGTTATTTTATCGAGGTATAGACGGGTCCATTCAAGGTGTGTGAGCATTGAGGAAGGCCAATGGCAACTAAAACGCCTTCATGAGAACTTCTGCTCCATTGATGGGCCACTTTTGTAGAGATGGCTATATTGGATGGTGCACTGTTGGCCGAAGAATCCCTCACACTCCAAAAGGCTTGTCGGATTGAATCCTCCCTATAGACCCTACCGTCACCATAAACATTAAGGATGAAGCTCACGCTTCTTTTTGTTGAAGGGAGAGTTGTTGTGAATAGGGGTAGATGATCGCCCAGTTAAATGCGTTAATCTTGAGGAACATCACATGATTATGGAAGAAGAACACGAAAGGGCATGTGGAGAACACCAAGGCAAGATGCGTCTATATGAGGAATTATTGAGAATGAGATATTACAATCCGATCTTGGAGGCAGAATCAATGGAGTTTGCTAGATATGTTGCACCTGCCAAGTGTTGGGGAACGTCATACACATGCCTTCAACGCCCTTGCATCCGGTGGAGGTCCCTTGGCCATTTCACACATGGGCCATGGACATAGGTCCTATCTCACCAGCCTCCAAGGAGAACATTTTGATTTTGGCTACCACAGAATGCCTCACCAAGTCGGTGGAGGCGGTTCCATTGAAAAAGGGCACGAGAGAACAAGTCTAGAACTTCAATGAAAACATCATCTGTAGATTTAGGCTACCAAGGAGGATAATCTCAGATAATGTCACGGCGTTCACAAGCAAAGTAGTACCTTAACTATTCAAAAACTACAACATCCGTCATGATAGATCTCACCCTACAACCCTAAAGGAAATGGGTAGGTAGAGGCGACCAACAAGATGCTATTAAAGATCCTAAGTAAGATGTTCTATGAAGCTTTAGAAAATTGGAATCATCTCCTACCCTTATCACTTTGGGCATACAAAACATCGAAGTGGACACCCATTCAGGTGACGTCTTTCTCATTAATGTATGGGATCAAAGTCATCATACCGCGGAAGTGATGAATCCTCTGCCAAGCTTTTGTCATCCGCCAGGGTGGAACAGGCCACACTGGCCGACCCTCAAAAGCATTAAGTCATATCAACAACAATAAACTTCATGTACATTAAGAACAAATTATGCTTAGTGTCAGAATTTTATTTCATCCTTTTTGTAATAATTCAGATGGCCAAAAACTTATAACTGGTTCGTTGTCCTAAAACACATTTTAGACGTTCAGCGGAGTTAATTCCTGGAATGCAATGAACACATTTTAGTGAGAATAAATTGGAAAACAAAGAAATTTATAAGGATGTTTCAAGTATTTATCATCAATATAAACCTTACTATTGTTTGCTTTATTAAACTATGACTAGTGAGGTGAAGTAACAACAAAATTACTAAACCGACCTAGTACTTAGGCGGAACTTAGTCATTGTAGCAAATCCCTTCAAAATGGAATTTGTGTACAAGTTGTGTGTTGTACATCAAACTTGTACAATGGGCTAAATGTACATGATGGTTGATCGTTATGACTTTGACTCACCACTGTGGTACACGTCGCTCCTATGAACTACTATTAGGTGTCAGCTTTGACTTTTTAACGTGATTGCTTGATCCACGTTAGCTACCAAATGACATAAAATGTATATTGTATTATTTATTCTTTCTATGTATTCATTCATATCATTGTAACCACTAAGTCAAGTGACAAAGACTTAAGTGGGTCCCTTGGCTGGGAACATTTCTAGGGGTTATGGTCTGGTAGGATTTGGATGAGGTTCACTATATTGGAAAGGATATCCCTTCACCAGTATGGCCTCTTTGAGGGTCGTGGATGTGTTGTCTTCCCATTGTGGGAAGGGAGTTAGTTGTTAGGACACCCCTTGGGAGGGGTCCCGGACGAATACCTCCTATCTCATCGATGTGGCACACTCTCTGTGTTCTTCCTTCTGAGATATAGGTCACCGCATGTGACACATGGTGCAAAGTGAAAGGTAACATACATGAGAATCTTCGCCATAGAAACCCTAGCCCACACGATTATGGTTATAACAAATAATGATGGGATGTTGCCACCTTAACGAGTTTGTTGAGGTATCATTATGTAGGGTCCACTGTCAATTACTCAAATGATTAATTGGAGTGGACCTCGCATGGAAGCTTATCTATAAATAGAAGCATTCCCTTTCATTGCAAAGGACCTTTGCTTCATTTGGTATTTTTCTACTTACTAAACTTGGAGAATTCTTTCTGAATTCCTCATCACAAAAGCATTTTGTCACCTTTCATAGGCTGGCTCAAAGTGCTAGTCTTTCATCCTTCATATCTCAACCTCCACATTCTCAGGCTATATTTTTCATTTATTATGACTAATCACACCTGTAACTGCACCCACATGGCTTCGCGGTCACACCTCCTTAGCAACTCAACTTTTGGCCACTCCGTTGGGGAGTGATTTGTCACTACAACTATAACTATGGCTGGGCGTGGATGAGGAAACCTGTATGTTAATGAGATAAAAAATCACAACCTCATAGGAGCAACCTACCACCAATGCAATAGCTGCTACAGCATCAGGAATGGATCATGATGCGATTATCAAGGAGTTACAAATTTCCAACAGGGATCTTTATGCTTCCAATAATGAGATTCAGGCAATGCTAAGTACCCTTATAGCATTACTCCAAGGGCAATCCACACATGCACCTCCATAGTCGCACCCGATGCAAAATTGCCAGCTGTAAATAAGCTTAGAGAAATTACAAGTCTCAATCCCTAATATTCACGCTCCACCTGCACCTACCATTATCAATGGTGTCTTGAGACCTATTACAACCATTGGCAATGAAAATGTAGGCAATCCATCCAACCTTTCTATGGTCATCATCACACCCACTGTCATGATGCAAGTACCGCCAATGCAAAAGGCGCATGATATCCATGAGTGACTCAATCATAGACATTTGACCACCGTATCCGGTAGAATTCGTAACCCAACCTTAATATGTGCCTCTCAAATTACAGAAATACAATGGGAAGACTAGTTGTTCAAAAGAGCATATAACTCACTCCATTGATGATTTAGGGCCATATGACTATGATAACTCTATACACCTGAAAGAATTTTCTAAATCACTCACTAACTTCCATCTTTTGTGCAAGTTCTTTCTATCGGGAGAAACGGTGAGCATCCTACATCTCAATAGAGAACCACAGGGGAAGAATGAAGAGTTGACAACTTATGTACAATGATTCAAGGACAAGGTGATGGAATGTATAGATTATTACAAAGAAGAAGGATTGGTAAATATATGCATCAACGGTATGGTCAACAAATATAGCCATGGCACAGTCATATGGCCGAGGGGTGAAGAGGAATAGAGACGATAGAGATATGCCACCACCTTTCCCTTGTTCGATTGATAAATTTGAAGCCTTGCTTGACGCTTGGGTTAAAGATAAAGAAATCAATCATCCTTGGGTTGATACACTCCCTACAAGAGAGGAGAGGCAATCCCATAAGTATTGTCATTTTCACCGCAATCTGAATCACTCGACTAAAGATTGCAAGACTCCGAGGCATAGTAGTAAATTTCGTTTCAGTGGCCATTTCGGTTTTCTGAGAAAATGAAACTTTTCAGATATTTCGGTCATTTAAAATAATGCTATAAAATTTATTATATATAATATAGCTAAGAAAAAACTGAAACAATAGATTATATAATGCAAATAATAAATATTTACCATTAAAATTCAACAAAACATCATATTAATGACATTAAAATTCAACAAAAACATTATATTAAACATCATATTAAGTTGACGTGCTAAAAAATACTCCAATTCCTTTGTAATTCAGGAGTATATCCACCAAACCGATCTAACCATACCTCTACAAAAGAAACATGTTGAGAATAAATTCATTTAGAATAACATAAATTCATAGTAGCATTTCGGCCGAAACAGACCGAAATTCGATCGAAACATACCAGAATAGACCAAAACAGGCCAAAAAATACCGAAACAGACTGAAATTCTAGGCAAAAATTACAACCCCCTATTTCATTTCGATTCCTCACCAGAATCGGAATGTTTCGGCCATTTTGGCCGAAATGAAATGAAACAGACCACTATGCTCCGAGGAGGATATTTGATGTGAAAATAAAAAAAGGAGTAATTATCATGGAAGACATCACTCCTGTTGAAGAACAACATTTTCCTCAGCATGCAAACGTAAACATGATTAGTGCATATGGTGGTGCTTCATCTTCTTATGAAGAATGGTAAAAGAAGATGACAACAAAGAAAATCCATCTGAGGGGAATGCCAAATTCATAGAATCTCTACTGAACACATGGCTTTGCAAGAATTTCTTTAATACTCTTGAACTAGATGACATAGCAAGGTGACAAGTAACTCAGACATTGGGGGATGTTTCTAAGCAAAGTAGAATGAGGATGCATTGTTTCTTTGCCCAACCGCCATTGGGCAGGATAAGGAAAAATGAAGAAAGAGCAATCATATTCACCAATCTGGACCGTCTTTTCAAGAGAACTAGGCATAATCACCCTCTATATATTGAAGCTATTTGTGAATGGTGTGCAAGTAAAACGAGCATTAATAGACAACGGATTAGGAATCAATGTAATGTCAATTACCACATTCAAAGCAGCATGAATTCTTATGAAGAGACTTGTGCGACAGTCAATCATGATAACATGATTCTCTTCCACAGCCATAAAAACATTGGGTTACGTCAATGTAACTCTAAGTGGGCTCGATGAAGACTCCAAATTATTTTCATGTGGTTGAAGATGAGACTATATACCACATACTCATGCGCCGACCATGGATTCATGATCATGAATGTGTTTCGTGAACATTACACCAATGTTCGAAATCATGGTGGAAAGGAAGAGTTATCACTATCGCAGCTAGCAAAGCACTGTTTGATGAAATAAAGGCACATTTGGCTGAAGCAGTGCTGTTTGATAATCTGGCAGTTGAAGGGACAACTACACCAAGGAATATCACAACAATCACTTTACCAAATGGAAAAATAGTGGAGACAAGATGGTTATGAAAGTAGGGACGGAGCTAGTCACTCATGTTACCTATTAAATGGAAAGAGGGCATATCACTTATGATGGTGTGCGGTTTCAGGCACACAGCTTGATCCCTCTATGGATGAAAGTGAAGTGGAAAATTATATGATGGAGGAAGCATTTGCAAGATTACATGGCCTGCAAGATGGTATATATGTAATGAACTGTGAATTTCCATAGAAAATGTCGGTCAAGAATCCTTTGTTGTCATATGTTAAATTATAAAGGCCACCTTAGAGATGGAATAGTCAACAAGCCAGTCTTCTTGGGTAAGAGTCTAACGAATGAACAAAGAGAAGTACTACTGAGGTTGCTAAGAGAATTTGAAAATGTATTCACATGGTCTGATGCTGATATGCCAAGTTTGGATCCCACTTTGGTAACACATAGATTGGGAGTTTCTAAGAGTTACACGTCAGTCAAGCAATCACTGTGAAATTTTTGTCCTCACGTTGAACCTCAAATTAAGGTGGAAATCCACAAACTCATTGATGTGGGATTTATCAAACCCATCAAACACCCTACATGGTTAGTGAACATTGTGCCCGTGAAGAAGAAGAAGAATGGTCAAATTTGTTGCTGTGTTGATTTCAGGGATTTAAACAATGCATGACCTAAGGATGATTTCCTTTATCTAACGTGGATGCCTGCTAGATTCCACAGTAGAACATGAGATGTTTTCATTCATGGATATCTAGTGGATATAATCAGATCAAGATGGAAATGGGGGATGCTGAGAAAACAGCCTTCTGAACACTGCTTGAGAACTTTTACTTTGTTGTGATGCCATTTGGTTTGAAGAATACCAGGAAACATATCAATAGGAAATGATGACCATTTTTCATGACATGATTCATGACTATGTTGAGGATTACGTGGATGATCTGGTGGTAAAATCTAAGAAAGTTGAACAACATTTAAGGCATTTGAGACGTGTTTTTGAGAGATGCAGGTTTTATAAGCTGAAGATGAACCCGTTGAAATGTGCTTTTGGTGTGACCTAGGGAAGTTTTTAGGCTTCTATGTACATCAGCAAGGAATAGATATTTATCAATTAAAGGTAAAAGCCATAAGAGATATGCCACCTCCGCATTCAATAAAGGAATTAAAGGCCGTCATCGAAAAAGTGTCATATGTACATCGTTTCATACCTAACCTTGCCGAATCTGTGAGTGATTTACAACCACTACTGAAACAAGATTGTGAGTTCTTTTGGACGGATGAATACCAATGCAAATATGATGCTATAAAGAATATACTTTTAAGTTCTACAACCATGCTCCCCCAAGTAATGATTTTCCCTTGCTACTCTATATCACTACGACTGTCAAATCTATAGGATTTTGCTGCACAAGAACGAGAAGGGGTAGAATGGTCGGTCTTTTATTTGAGCAAGGTGTTACGTGGAGTTGTGTTGAGATATTCACCCCATAAGAAATATTGCATTGATATTTACCACACAAAAGTTTCACCATTACATGTTGAGGAATAAAGTTCATTTGATGAAAAGGTATAATCCAATTCATTTTCTTTTATCCAGAACCACACTAAATGGGAGCTTACTTGATGGACAATGTTATTCAATGAATTCGATATAACTCCAATTACTCCAAAAGCGTAAAAGAGTCAGGCTTTGGCAAATTTACTAGCTCAATTTCCAAGTGGGGAATCAGAACCTAACAGTGAGGTCATACCCAATAAGTTACATGAAGTCAATGTTTGTGATAATGCGTCATGAGCTCTTATGTTTGATGGATCATCTACTCATTCTGTCGGTGGAGTAGGACTTGTTTTAGAAGATCCTCTTGCTAAAATTTTTTCAATGGCATACAAATTAACATTCCCATGTATGAATAATGAGGCAGAGTATGAAGCTCTTTTATTGGGATTACGTTATGCCAAAGAAAAAGGTGCTAACATTATGAAAGTCAAAGGGGATTCCAATTTTATCATCAGCCAATTGAAAGGAGATTTTTCTGTTAAAGAACCTACTCTCTAGCCCAATACCGTCATGAAGTTCAGAAAATGAGTGAAGCGTTTGGTTGTTTAGTCTCTGACCACACTTCGAGATCTAAATCACCATTGACGCCTTAGCCACGCTTGCTTCGAAGCTTCCACTCACCGAGCGTATTCAAAGCATTGAGATAACAATTAAATCTACAACTGCGAGTTATGAATGAGGTATTGAGCAATCACCTCAGGATTGAAGAAGTGATATTAAAGAGCAATTATCCAAGGGAGATGGAACTTTGAACAAAGGGAAGAAACATTTCATGCCATTGAACATAATTCTTTTCTATAGAGGTTCAGATGGAGTACTCTTGCGTTGTGTAAACATCGAAGAAGGTCGTCATCATCTTACTCACCTCCATGATGACTTTTTTCGATAGAGGGACCACCTTTACATCGTCTTTTACGAAGGATGGCATCATATTGGCCAAGTAGGAGTAGAGATGCTATTAGCCTACAAAAGAACTATGCAAAATCTCAATTGGTCCCTAATCCAAATTAATTTGATTTAATGGAAGTTGTTATATATTGGCGACAACCTTACATTATGTACTTGATCGAGCACATACTCCATATAGATGAGATAGGTGCTGCTATTGTTCGAATGAGAAGCTCACATTTCTTTCTCATGAATGGTGAACTCTTTAGGAAAAATATTTATGGTCATCCTCGGAAATGTTTGGGTTTAGATGATAAAAATACCATTATGGAGGAAGTGCATGGTGGAGCCTATGGAGAGCACCTAGGTGGCAAACATCTGTATGGAGAATTACTACGGGTTGGTTATTACTGGTCAAGAATGGAGATAGATACGTTAGAATTCTCCCAGAAATGCCATGCTTGTCAGACTTTAGGAAACGCCATTCATACACCATACATGCTCTTACATCCGACTGAAGTCCCGTGGCCTTTTCATACTTGTGCATTGGATTCAGTGGTTCGATATCTCCATCCTTAAGAGCAAACATATGGATCTTAACTGTTATAGACTGTTACACCAAGTGGGTAGAAGCCATACCACTGAAGAAAAGTACAGGGGAACAAGTGTACAATCTCATAAAATATACATAATTTTCTGCTTCCGTATACCAAGGCGTATTATCTAAGATAATGGCACTACATTTACAAGCAGGGTTGTATCTCATTTGTTCGAAGCATATGATACCCTCCATGAAAGGTCCATTCCTCATTACACGAAAGGTAATGGTCAAGCTAAAGTTACTAAAAAGACTTTACTTTGAATACTTAGTCGAATGGTCCACGATGCTAAAAATACTTGGCATGAGCTTTTACCACTTGTATTATGGGCCTACCAAATTTAAAAGTGATCACCAATGCAAGAAACCCCCTTTGCACTAGTATATAGATGTGAGGCAGTTATCCCAACAGAGGTAGCCATACCATCAACAAGTTATCATCTTTTGCAAGTGTTGAACACTCCACACGTCTAGGTGACCTTGAGGCAATTGATGAAAGAGGAGACAAGGCAAGAGAAAATATTTGAATGTATTTATAATGCATGGCTAAGACTTATGATAAGATAGTGAGACCTCGAATCTTTAGTGTAGGAGACCTAGTATTAAAGGAGACTTATCATATCATGAGAGGGGTACATGCTTAGAAATTGGAAGGGCCTTACTAAATTGTTCCATTAATGAGAGTGGGTATTGTTATCTGGCCAATCCAAGAACTTATCAACCCCTGCCATCACCTATAAACTTTAAGTTTATTAAGAAGTATCATTCCTGAGGAGAAAATCGCTTATGAAAGACTTTTTTGTTACTTTTATTTATTGTTGTAAAAGCAGTTGATGAATCTCTAATTAGTTTGTCTACTTGTAATAAAGGAGTTGTGGATAATTGAAAGTTACAGTTAGAGTTCTTAAGACACCCTCCTCATGCAATGAAAGAATGGTTATTCAGAAATTTTATTTGGTTATGAAAATTTTTGTTTGCAACCAAGTAATACTAAACATATCTATCACAAATTGTTTAGGATTGGGTCTATCACTTTGCCAGGTACGCCCGTGGTAACGATAAATTATCGTGAGGTGTAGGCTGGGACTGGACCATTTGCATCTCTAAGTGTGCCTATCATAGGTCACTTGGAATAAATATTTCACTTCGCTAGGTACGAACGTGCTAACAAAAAATTATCACCAGGTGTAGTCTGTGATTAAATGTTACTCATCTCTAAGTGTGCGTACCACAGGTCACTTGGAATGAGTATTTCACTTTGCCAGGTATGCCTGTGGTAATGACAAGTTGTCACGAGGTATATGCTGGGACTGGATGTTTCTCATCTCTAAGTGTGCCTATCACGGGTCATTTAGAATGAGTGTTTCACTTTGCCAAGTACACTTGTAGTAACGACAAATTATTACAACATGTATGTTGAGATTGGATGTATTACATCTTTGAAATATACTTCATCAGATACATTTGTGTTAATAAAAATTGTCTCAAGACGTAGATTGAGACTGAATGTAAAATAATTAATAAGTGATGCATTACGGAAAATAACTCAAGATATCACTTGACGATATCATATGATGTTATTTACTTTTACTTGATGATATCTTAATTGTGCTCATATGATATTTGATATTATTATTCAGTATTATGACTTTGATGTTATCACATGGTATTACATGATACCACTACACCATATGTGCCATGATGCTATCATATGTTATTGCATGATGCGATTACTGGATGTTATTGTTTAATGTTATCACTTACATTATTATATAATGCTACTTACCCTTACGTGATAGTGTATCATTGTGTTGTTTTAATCTTTCCTTTATCTTAAAAAAGGGGGAGAAGGTGCATATAAAAAGGTAGTGTACTAAAAGAATGGTTCAAGAAAGCATAAAATATGTTCGACTACATGGCAAAAAAATGAACTCAAAGCAAATTCAAAACATAAAAAAGTAGAAACTATGGAAAACATAAAGTGCTACGAATGGAACTCAGGTAATCTTATCAGATGGATTGTGATCAACAATAAGATTCTTTATTGCAGCTAATTGATGCTTTGTTATCACCTTGTTAATAGATTGAACACATTGAGAAGACTCATTTACAACTGCAACATGGTGCCGACGCTCTTGTCGAAGAACATTAAGATTTTATGTTCGTACGAGCTGCTTATAGAACCGTCCACAATCATGAATGAAAGGCCTTAACCAACTAAGCTCAAGCTTTTGAGCCTTCAAACACTTCCACATAGACAATATATAAGCTTATGGCTCTATTTTAGCACTCTCAAAGGTGAACTGATCTATCATGTAGCTCCTCAATTTTTACAAGATAAGTGTGGAGATCTTTGTCCACATGCATATCTCTAAATTTAAGCAGCTCACCAGAAGTTGTAGCTTAAACTTATCAACATAGTGCCAAAAATAATTATCACCGTCTATCACCGAAGTGTCACCATCTGACCCATCTTGTATGGGCATCTGGGATCGAGACATGTCCTCTTGGAAAGCACTTTGAATGTCACAGTCAGAATGGAATCTACATCATCATAAACATCACTCATATTTAGGACTTGGATTCCTGTCAATACTTTGCCTTGACTACGATAAGGGGGCAATGGTACTTTAATAGTAGAGTCGAAGATATCCGCCGCTAGAGGTACTGAATCCAAAATAGCATTAAGGCCATCTAGATTATACTGGGGAATGTGAAGCCTAATGGAAGAATCGTGGGGAACCGCCACAACAGTTAGGTTCATCTTTGGGTGAGCTTGCTCATTCAATATTCAAGCGTCTGTAGAAGCAAGAGTAGAAGCTTCAATATTGATTGACATTGTTGTTCCCACAGGCATCATCTGACAAGAGTCCTGCACCATATATCATTGATATGTTCATGATTAAGAAAATATGAATAGATGTGTTCTTAAAAAAACTTACGCCATGGCGCACAGACGACACCTTGTATGTTGCCCCATCATGTGTAACTTTCACTTGCTCAACATCTTGATCTGGTCTAGGGGTTGAAGGGGATATGCTAAATATTTCAAGCCCAAGAATCTTCTCTATGCTTCGATCCTTAAAAAATTATAATAAATAGTGATCATAAGCAACTGTTATACAAAGTTAATAGATAGTGATGTTGAATGACAATTGTTACTAAAATAGTAACATGTGATATAATCCTCTTGGGACAAGGTGACACTGTCATAGATGTATCACCTACTCTAACTGAGATTTGTTCAACTCCTTGTCCATGATGTTCAATGGCATCAACAAGTGACTTTGAGGCCGTAGCAACGACTTGAGAAAACACATAATAAAAATGATAATATTATTGCAAATACGCAACACAATAAAAGCACATGATCATTGATTTACTCGACTTCCATCAAAACCCTAAGCCACCTCTAAGTCATTCTTATAAATGACTAACTCTGCTAGAGTCCTTGAGTCTGAGTCAATGAAATACCTCCACTTCCTTGCTAAGGTTTTCCAATAAATTTCCATGGTTCTGGAAAATGCAAGAGCACGAGACAATCGAGGTATGAAAATCATATCAGTAACATTACTTAGGAAATGTTTTCCCTCCATCCACAATGCAAATTTTGTCAAAAAACCTAGCCTGGCTTCCCTTGGTCATGGAATTCCCTGACCAAAACAGAACTAATGAGCAACCTTGTTTGATTGATAATGGGTATAGTACAAAAAGTTACCGGTTTTCTCCCTTTCATGCACAACTATGATATACATTGTTGATGGTGTAATAATGGCTATCATGATTTGTTCTTCCAATTGAAACCACATTACATGTCCATCACTTCCAAGGTCAATGTCTTTATTAAATGCAAGCCATAGCTTTTCTGACATGTAACCTGAAAGCTCTGAGATGTACAGACGATATTTAAAGTACCCTAATCTATCAATGCTCATTGAGAAGTCGACTGCTTTAGGTGTCATTACACAGCTCCATGATTGTGCTCTACGATGATGAGCAATCTTAGAAAAGATAAGATCTTGACCCTGTTGGTGCACACCGAGGGTAATCTTCAAACACAAACATCTACAAGAATGCACTATCGAAAAAGGTCATAATCTCATGATGTCCCAGTGATCGATCTAAGTCAAGGTGGATTCAATCAAGGAGGTAGTACAAATTACCCAAGAATATTGGAGCTAAGGCAATATTTTGACCCATCGCTAATCTGGCTGCCAACACAAAGACACGACTGTTCATCATCTCGTTGGGAAGATCTAATGCAATAGTTGTCATATTATAGTTATGCAATAATCATTCGGTAATAACATATTATTTTTGGGATACAAAAAAAACATGCAATGATATTACCTTGAAAAATGTGTTGTGATTCATGCTGCTCTCCTCATTTTTTTAGAGTCTAGGCCTTGCTGTGATTCATGCTACTCTCCTCCTTCTTTAGTAGAAGCATTGAGTGAAGAAATGACATAACCACCCAAAAACATTTGCACTTTTACTAATATTCTTTCCTGTGGATGAATTCTAATAAGATCTGGAATGGCCACCGTGTAACATGTCCACGATGAGTTTTACATCTGGCTCGAGTTTATCATTGTAACATTGTAATCTCCAACGAAAAGAAGGCATAACAAAAAGTGTATGTCCTTGAGAGTAGGTGTAAACTCACCCCAAGAAGTGATGAAAGTGTGTGAATGTCTACTCTAGTAAAATAATAAAGTTTGTATTGTTGAAGAGTCACGAAGAATAGTTCGTCGCGAACTCACCATCAGCACCTCAAATATGGCTTTCTTCAAAACTGAAACATACTCAGTGATGGAAAATTTTAGTTTTCCCATTCACGCCATCCGGTTGCTGCCTTAGTGTGACTGTAGAGCATAGTTGGAGAGATGGGGAAATCGCCTTGTGCATTCCTAAAAACAGGAATTGAGTTTGCACTTATATATTCTATGTTTGTGCTTTCTTTCTCAAACAATGAAGTAGAGTCAGTATAAGTTTGCTCTACAGTTGCCTTTTCCATGTCATGAATTACTTGGACAGCATCATCCTTCATGACATTCCAAGGTTTATTTGGAATTGGTGGAAGCATGTCAGATTTTGGAGCAGTAAGAATGGTTTGTAAGTTTTCCATGAGATTCAACAAAAAAACTTTTAGCCGTGGAAAAAAAATTAATTAAAAAAATTTAAGTGGATATGCAAAGGCGTCCAAAACTCCATTGCATGTAGATATGCAACGATGCCCAGGCGCCCTTGCATGGATTGTGCAATGGTTCTGACACTGTCCCACAGTCCGTTCAGACAGTGCTCTATCATGTTCTTTCCACGCTATTTTTCTACAATGATTAATTACCTGAATGGTTGATATGCAAGATTGATCCACAATAGAGCTTCACTTGTGAAATGTTGATCTATGACGATGATGATTTATAAAAAAATCAATAAACACTGACGGCGCAAAATATTGGACAAGAAGACAAAAGGATGATGACAAAGAAATTTTACCTTACTCAATAGTGGTTATTTTTCTTAATGATGTGAAGTGAAAAACTCTATTGAGCACAAGTGTCTCTCTTATAAAGGGGACTTACAGCACAATTTGGCAAGTTTCTAAAAAAATTGTAGATGATAAAAAGAGAAAGGTTTCCAAAAGATTTAGTTTATTAAAAAAAGGAAATTGTTGCCAAAAGACTAGAGATTCTGAAATTAGGAATTGTTACTAAAAAATTGAAGATTTTCATGATGCCATCTTTTGATATTCAGCACATCGTGAAATATGAGATTTTTTTCAAAAAATGCAAGTTTCCTACTGAAGGCATGGGGATACACTACTGGATATCAAGATCGTAATGCCAGTGACGCTTCGATGATATGAGTTTCCTACCAAAAGTTATGGGCAAAACAAAACTTTCCTAAAACGGTAAAAATGTATATTTGGAGGCCAAAACGATAGAATTTGATCAAAAACTTGATGTGTAACGATCCCTAGAGACAGAGCTATTGTACCAGTAACAAAACTACAATGTACAATCTTATGTTGAGAAGACACACATCAATTATATTGCATCGTTATGGTAATGGTGTTATATTCCTACTGAATTCAAGGAGTTTTATGATTACAACACAGTACAAAATTGATGGTTTGAACAATTCAAGAAAATTTACAGCAAAATACAAAGTGGAGGCTTAATTGAACATGTGATGTAGAGCATAAAATATCCTTTCATTGCCAATGAAATCACAAGATACAAATAGATTGAAGTTTCGTTGTTAAATTGCTACAATCAGAGATCATATGATAGAATTTGTGTACAAGTTATATGTTCTACATCAAACTTATACAAGGGGCTAAATGTATATGATAGTTGACTGTTATGACTTTGACTCACCACTGTGGCACACGTCGCTCCTATGAATTTTCAACGTGATTTCTTGATCCACGTCAGTGACCGACTGACATAAAATGTATCTTGTATTATTTATATTTTCTATGTATTTATTCATATCTTTGTAAACACTAATCAAGACTTAAGTGGGTCCCTTGCCTGGGAACATTTCTGGGGGTTGTGGTCTAGTAAGATTTGGACAAGGTTCGCTATATTAGAAAGGATATCCCTTCACTAGTATGACCTCTTTAAAAGCCGTGGATATGTTATCTTCCAATTGCGGGAAAGGACTTAGTTGTTATGACACCCCTCGGGAGGGATCCTAAATGAATACTGTATATCTCATTGATGTGGCGCACTCTCCGTGTTCTTCCTTCCCAGATTCATGGCCATTACACATGACACATGGTGCAATGTGAAAGGTAGCGTACATGAGAATCTTCCCTATAGTTACCCTGACCCACGCCATTATGATTATAGCAAACGATGACTAGACGTTGTGACCTCAACGAGCTTGTTGAGGTGTCATTACGTAAGGTCCACAACCAATTAGTAAAGGGATTGATTGGAGTGGATCCCGCATGAAAGATTCTCTATAAATAGAGGACTTTACTTTCATTATAAAGTATTTTTTATTCATATAGTATTTTCTACTTACCAGACTTGGAGAATTCTCTGAATTCCTCCTCCCAAGAGCAGTTTGTCACCTTCCATAGGCTGGCTCAAAGTGTTAGTCATGCACCATTCAGATCTCAACAGCCACATTCGCAGGCTATATTTGTCATTAATTGTGATTAGATCATACTTGTAACTGCACCCACGTGACGTCACAGTCACGCTCCCTTAGCTCTTTAACAAGCGGCATAAAAAACATGAGAATGTCTGAAATGCATGTTAACAAAGCATAAAAGAAGTGAAAAGTAGGAATGAATACGAAGCATTCATAATCAAAGTAAAAGCACGAATAAATATGAGGCATGCATTCATATTAAAAGTTGGAAGTAGGAATGAATATAGAACATACACTCAGTGAGATAAAGTATGAGTCACGAAACCTCCATGGCATGGTGTTTGTTGATTTTTTCCTCGATAACCCTTGCCGCCATAGCCGCAATCTCATGGATACGCACTTGATTCTCTAACTCCTTCTCCAAGGCGTTGACCTAGACAATCCTCAGTAATCACCACTATAATCTCCTACATATGTAGATGTAGGGGTGCATCCAGTACAACGCCATCCCCCGGGGTTCATATCATGCCAACCACTCAACAGGTAGGCAAGTGCTCTCCACATCTTGAAAACTCAAGTGATCCATCAGATAAAGGATCTCACATAGTATCATGAGGTGCGCGTGGCAAATCCAGTACACACCTCGCATCCTATTGAAGCTAGTATCAAGATGCAACTGAGTCACCCTCTGCAAATAAGATAGCACGTCCTTGTCAACGGTCACACCATAGAACATCTCCTAGACCCCAGCAAGTGAATTGATGAGGGAATCTAGACTGAAGGATGAGTAATAATCATTGTTGGCTACTAAAGTATCTCTATCAAATTCGATCGCAACAGTGGTTACTTGGTTAGAGGGATCACCTGGTACTCTCAGTGTCCTGGGACGACTCCTTACGAGCCTTCTCTTTGGCCTGCGCCTCCTTTGCGACTTCTTGCACATATATGGCTCCCCTTGATGTGTAGGCGGGTCCTAATAGTCAACCCAAGTAAATTAAGGGACATAGAATTAGCGATGAGCCCAATCCATATCTCTTTCAGATCGTCCATCGGGATGCGCAAACTTCAGGGGCATCCACCACCGTGATCAAGAAGAATATAAGTTAGAAATGCCAAAGTGGGTGAAACTACAAAAAAAATAGGAAAATGTGTTTACCTCAATGTTAGTCGCGGGACTCAAAGTGCGTTGTGGCAGAGGCATTGAGACGTTCACAGTTGGTGTACACACTACCACAGTAAAGGGGTTCGTTATGGTGTCCATGCATCCGCTCTCATCAATGGGTGTTGGCTTAAAGGTAGGGGAGGGAGGCATGATGAGATCCTAAATGAAAAGACAAGTGGTAGCGCTAAGTGAAAGAAATGAACATGTAAAGGATAGAGTGGATGACAAAATCAAGGAAGGCTTCCTCTTCAGGAAGCGTCTATGAGACACCCTCAAGGCGGGGCTAGACCATCTAATGACCTGAGCATTAGGGTTAACAAACGCCTCTTCCTTATGACCCTAAAACAAAAGGTGTTAGTAAAAAAAGCAACAATAGAGGCACATATTTTAAAAGATGGAGTAGGATGAAGAAGCGAATACCTCCTTAACTCCTTCAAGAATGAAGGTTGTGTTGGTCGTCGTAGCTCGTTCGCCGCGGAAGCGTGTGGCGCAAGGCCATTTTAAAAACTAAATTTTTAATAAAAATCAAATCTTTTAATAAAACAAAATCGTGCAATGCTATGAAAACCAATAAAAATGTTTTATTGAAAACTATTTTTAACCGGTCAGGATCCATTATATATTTATATATTAAATTTACAAGAAACGAGGATAGGAACGATATACTTCTTGTAGTCTAAATCAAGCTTCCTCGTGAAACTAATATATTCTCTGATCCCACGAAATCTTTTCAACGATAAGCAGACTAAGAGATCCACGCCAAGATCTTTCAAGTCAATCCTCAATGCACTAGGACGTGTGTGGGCACGTAGAATATAACGAAGACACTTTTCTGTCTCTTAATGTACACAACATATGAGATCTAGAAATTTTACTGAAAATGACTTTTTTTAGACGATTCTCCAAAAGAATGTGATGATGATTTTAGAGATTTGATTAACTCTTAATCGTAGAATCGCTTTTTCGAGAACTGTGCTCTTCTATCAACTCTTGATTGAAGAACTAATTCTCTCTTCAACTCATTAATTGATGAGTTGATTCAACTCATTCAACTGATTGAACTATTGAATATCTTAGGCAATCAGAATAATATATGTATATTTTTCTTAATAATGACGTATCAGATGTTTTAGGATAATTGAAATAATATTTAATTATAAAATTGTCAATAGTAGTGGGACCCACTCCTATTGTGCACAATTGTAGTGTGACATGACACTACATTATGCCTTGAGGCAACATAGTGTTGCACACCCACTACTGTAGTGGCACGTGGCACTATATTAGTACATGTCAATCTCTGATACTCAATCAGTGATTGACACATGACAATTACTGCGTATTAGATATTTATTTTAGTCAAACTAAAAATATGGATATTAGTTAATTCACAATTAATATATCTGATTATCCCAATCAACTAAATTAAATGTTATTTCATAAATAACAAATTTAGTTGATCCAAATTATTATCTAATAATAATTTAATTATCTAATTTCATAAATTATATATTTTGTCTCACTTATCAATAATTAAAAATATCGATAATTATATATATATATTAATTCTAAAAATTATATTATATATATAAATCATTTAATTAATCATTTTTAATTAATTAATCATTTATAATTATCTCATAATTATGTACTTGCCTCAGAATAAAAATTCATTTGCAAGTAAGTCTTTTTCTTATGTCCTGAAATATTCACACACTAGACTGCGTACTATAGAGATGACTTGGGGATCATGAACCTATAATCTTAAGCTCTAACAAACCAGATTATTAATTAAACTCTTTAATTGAATAATCTTATTTATTAATTTCATTATTACTCCACTATAAATATGGAATTACACTCTTGGAGATTACAGATTGTATTTACAGAGTATTCTCATGTAGTCCACTGATATAATCATTTTATGTAGTTTTGTCCTCCAATTATTGGTTCGTAAATTAGAAAAAGTCAAATTACCATTTTACCCTTCTAATTACCTCTTAATCTTAAGTACCATTAATCCACTAGTGAATGACTAATTTATAATCTTATTATAAATTTGTGCTAAATAACCATTCAGTTCCAAAATTAACACTTAAGGGAACAAATATATGATCCGTTAGGACAGCTTGAATTCGAAATCTTGAAAGATCATGTTCTTAGTCATCCATATCACTTAATCTCCAAAACAAAAGTCACTAGCTTGTTTTCCAAACAAACCATAACGAGTGAATCGAAAGATCCAGTAGACATGCATAAGAGTTCATGACTACTCAAGATTCAGATTGATCTACATATGATCATCGAATTAATCTTTATGATAAATGGCACGTTGATAAATATATTAATTCACATCGGTCTAGTCATATATAATCTCATTATATAAAGTAGTTTCACGAACATGTCTATCCACATATATGATCCGGATCTAGATCACATGCATTCATAATGCTTAGTGAACAGTACTAGCATCCATTCATTAAAGATTTCATAGTTTAATATGTTGTTGACAATTGTATTCATCATCTATGATCTTAATCCTCTCATACTAATATAAGATCATAGCCTCATTAATGAATATCAAATTTTTAGATATTTTTATAAATTATTCAACAATAATTTAAAAGAACGACTATAAGAAAAATGTAATGTTCATTAACTTTCAAATAAAAAGTCAACAATACACATGCTTTTAGAGCATAACCCTCAACAATCTCCCACTTGTCGCCCTAAAGCAAATGTGGCATTTCTCTCAATCCCATGTTTCACACATGAACCTCTAACGACTTCGCAAGAATTCTCTTGATAAATGGGTTCACCAGGTTCTGATCTAATGTTATCTTCGTAAGTTAGATCACCTTGGTGTATGACCCAGACGTCGACTTTCGACTATCCTTAGCTGATTCCTAATTAGTATATCCAATGTGAGTCAGGTGTCCACCAGAATAAATGAGCATATAGTTTCTCGTTCTCCTAAGATACTTGAGAAGGTTCTTTACGGCAATCCAATGCTCCAAATCTGAATTCGATTGATAACAATTGACGATTCTCACTACATAATAGATGATTAGTCCCGTAAAAAACATGGCATGCATGAGGCTTCCAACTCCTGAAGCATAGGGAACCTTTCTGATATCCTCTTCCTCCTGAGGTGTCTTAGGACATTGTTCCTTGGAGAGGACAATTCCATGTCTGGTCAGTAGTTGACCTTTCTTAGAATTCGCCATAGAGAATCTTTTCAGCACCTTATCAAAATAAGATGTCTGAGAAAGTTCTAAGAGCTTGTTCTTTTTATCCCTTATTATTTGAATGCCCAGAACATAGTTCACTTCTCTCAAATCTTTCATTTGGAATTTCTCAGCTAACCACTTCTTTACATTTGACAAAGTTTCTACATCATTCCCAGTGAGTAGAATATCGTCATCATAAAGAACTAAGAAAATCACTATCTTATCTTTGATGTATTTATAAAGACAGGCCTCATCAACATTTTGCTTGAAGCTATAAGACCTTATAATCCCATCAAAGGTAAGATTTCAAGATCTAGATGCTTGCTTTAATCTATAGATTGATTTAAGCAACTTGCATACTTTCTGATCTTACCCCTTTTGTACGAACCCTTCTGGTTGCATAATATAGATGTTTTCTTCAAGAGAGCCATTTAGAAAACCTATCTTGATGTCAATTTTTCATATCTCATAGTCAAAACTAGTAGCTATGGACAAAAGGATGTGAATGGATTTTAGCATGGCCACAGGGGAGAATGTCTCTTCAAAATCAACTCTCTCCCTTTGTGTATAGACTTTGGCTACTAACCGTGCCTTGAAAGTCTCTACTTTCCCATCTGCGCCTCTTTTCTTCTTGAATATCCATTTAAATCCAATGGCCTGACATCTTCAGGTGGATCTACAAGTTCCTAGATGGAATTGGAATACAGATTTCATTTCTTGGTTCATGACATCTTGCCATTTCTCCTTTTTAGGATCATCCATTACTTCTTCCTATGATAATGGATCATCCTTATAAGTGCCTGATAATAGGACATGTGCCTCTAGTTCATAGCGAAGTGGTTGTCTCACAACCCTCCCACTACGGTGTTGAACCGGAGTTTCCTTTGCAAGAATTGTGGTATCTCTAGTTTGTCATTTATCAGTAGAAATTGAAGGCGGTCTGATATTATCAGCCGCTAATTTCTCGAGAACTACTTTGCTACGAGATTTTTAGTTTTACATATAGCCATGCTCAAAGAAGGTTGCATTTGTCGATACAAACACCTTTTGATACTTGTGACTATAAAAGTATCCACCTCTAATCTCTAGAGCATAGCCTAAGAATATGCATACCCAGACCTCGAGTCTAACTTTCCGATCTTGGGTTTAAGGACGTGAGCTGGACATCCCCATATACGGAAGTGATGCAAACTAGGTTTGGAGCCATTCCATAAATCTAAAGGCATCTTGTTTACAGACTAAGAGGGCACTACATTCAAAAGGTAAGTTGTCATGTGTAGTGCACATCCCTAAAATATTAGTGATAGTGATGAGTAGATTAACATCGACCTAACCATATCCAATAAGGTTTGGTTTCTCCTCTCTGCAACACCATTTTATTGTGGTGTTCCAGGTGCTATGAGTTGGGATAGGATTTCACACTCTAAAAAATCATCCTTGAATTCTAAATTCAAGTATTCACCACCTCGATCAGAGTGGAGGGTTTTCAATGATTTACCTAATTTCTTTTCAGCTTCATCTTTGAAGTCTTTAAACTTTTCAAAAGTTTTAAACTTTCTTTACATTAGGTAAGTATAATCATATCTTGAGTAATCGTCAATAAAAGTGAGGAAATACTCATACCCACCTCTAGCTTGTATATTGATCGGTCCACTGACATCACTATGTACTAGCTCAAATTGTTCATTGGTTCTTTGGCCCTTTCCTGTGAAAGGTCTCTTGGTCATTTTACCCTCTAGACATTATTCACAAACATGAAGAGTTCCAACATTTAGTTTCTCCCAAAGCATCATGCTTTGTTAACCTGTTTAACCTATTTAGATTAATATGTCCCAACCCAAGATGCCAAAGATATGTGTTATCATCATCGTGAGAAACTCTTTGTCGTTTGTTACTTTTAGGTTTTGCTACTTTAAAAATTTTAGAATTATTTAGCGTGTGTTCGGTCAATTTAAGCATATACAGATTGTTTATAACTTTTGCATGACAAATATCGAATCCATTTTTAGTAATAATAAACTCTTTATTGATAAAAGAAACTTCAAATAATTGTTCTTGCAAAAATAAAAGAGAAATCATTTTTTTCAAAAATCCAGGAATATAATAAAGATTGTTCAAAACTAAATAATTATATCCAAAAAGTAAATAGACTGTCCCTAATGGTTTATCTGACACGAGCGCACTACTGTCAGCTCTCAAAACGAGCCCGCCATCAGCTAGCTCCCTTGATGAATCAAGCATCTACAAAGAAGAACATACATGATTAGTGGCCCCCTTCATGGCACGGTGCCTCATGGCACGGTGCCTCATGGCACCGGTGCAATGTCGTGTGGCACTACAATATTGCGCACTTACTACTGTAGTGTCACGTAGCACCACAGTACTCCATGTCAATTTCTGATACTCTATCAATGATTGACACGTGACAATTACTGTGAATTAAGTACTTACTTTAATTAGATGATTATCTAGATATCAGTATTCAAATTTTTCAAAAATCCAGGAATATAATAAAGATTGTTCAAAACTAAATAATTATATCTAAAAAGTAAATAAATTATCCCTAATGGTTTATCTGACACGAGCGCACTACTGTCAGCTCTCAAAACGAGCCCGCCATCAGCTAGCTCCCTTGATGAATCAAGCATCTACAAAGAAGAACATACATGATTAGTGGCCCCCTTCATGGCACGGTGCCTCATGGCACGGTGCCTCATGGCACCGGTGCAATGTCGTGTGGCACTACAATATTGCGCACTTACTACTGTAGTGTCACGTAGCACCACAGTACTCCATGTCAATTTCTGATACTCTATCAATGATTGACACGTGACAATTACTGTGAATTAAGTACTTACTTTAATTAGATGATTATCTAGATATCAGTATTCAAAATTAACATATCTGATTATCCATATCAACTAACTTATCGATTATTTCAGAAATAATAGAGGGACTTGGGGACTATGGACTCATAATCCTAAGCTTCAATAAACTAGATTATTAATTAAATTTTTTAATTAAACACTCTTAGTTATTGATTTCATTATTACTTCACTATAAATATGGAATTGCACTCTCAGAAATTATAGAATGTATTTAGAGAGTATTCTCATGTAGTCCATTGACATAATTATTTCATGTATTTCTGTCTTCCAATTATTGGTTTGTAAATTAGAATTAGTTAAAATTATGATTTTACCCTTCTAATTACCTCTAGATCCTTAAGTACCATTAATTCACTAGTGAATGGCTAATTTATAATTTTATTATAAATTTAAGCTCAATAACCATTCAGTTCCAGAATTAAGACTTAAGGGAACCAATATACGATCCTTTAGAAAAGCTTAGATTCCAAATATTGTAAGATCATATCCCCAGCCATCTACATCACTACATCTCCAAAACAAAAGCACTAGCCTGATTAGCAAACAGACCTTAACGAGTGAATCAAAATATCCAGTAGACATACATAGAAGTTCATGACTACTCAGGATTCAGACTGATCTACATATTTATGTCTATTAAATCTTTATGATAAACGGCACGTTAATAAAGATATTAATTCACATCGGTCATGTCATATATAATTTTATTATATAAAGTATATTTATTAATATGTCTATCCACATCAATGATCCGGATATAGATCACACACATTCATAATACTTACTGAATCATACTAGCAATCATTAATTAAAGATTCCATACTTTAATATGTTCCTAACAATTTAATTGATTATCTATGATCTTAATCCTCTCGGACTAATACAAGATCATAGTCTCATTAGTGAATATTAAATTTTTAGATATTTATATAAATTATTCAACGATAATTTAAAAGAACAATTATTAGAAGAATGTAATCATCTTTAAATTTCATATCAAAATGTCAATATTCATGTTTTGAGGGTATAACACCCAACAATCTCCCACTTGCCCTAAAACAAATGTGGCATCTCTCTTAATCCTATGTTACGCACGTAACCCTCAAATGATTTCGTAAAAAGTGTATTTGTAAAAGGATCAGTTAGGTTCTATATCGATGTTATCTTCATAACAATCACATTTCCTCGATGCACGATATCTCTTACAATATGGTATTTCCTTTCTATGTGATTGACTCTCTTGCGACTCCTCGGTTCCTTGGAATTTGCTACCACCCACTGTTATCATAGTACATGATCAATGACTTATCCATATCTAGAACTATTTTCATATCAGAATAGAACTTTCCGAGCCATACCACCACTTTCACCGCTTTACAAGCCGCTATATATTCGGCTTCTATAGTGGAATCTGCAATGCTGGATTGTTTAACACTTCTCCAGACTACAGCTCATCCACCTAAGGTAAATACTGATCTAGGTATTGACTTTCGACTATATCTATCTGATTGAAAATCAGAATCAATATATCCAATGGGGTTTAGGTCTCCACAATAATAAATAAGCATATAGTTTTTCATTCTCCTTAGATACTTGAGAATGTGCTTTACTGTAATCCAATGTTCCAAACCGGGGTTCGATTGATAACAACTGACAATTTCCACTACATAACATATGTCTAGTCTCATACATAACATGACATACATGAGACTTCCAACTACTGAAGCATAGGGAACGTTTCTCACATCCTCTTCCTCCTGAGGTGTCTTAGGACATTGTTCCTTGGAGAGGACAACTCCATGTTTGGTCCGTTGTTGACCTTTCTTGGAATTCTCTATAGAGAATCTCTACAGCACCTTATCAATATAAAATACCTAAGAAGGTCCCAAGAACTTGTTCTTTCCATTCCTTAGGATTCAAACTGATCTACATATGATCATTGAATTGATGTGTATTAAATCTATATGATAAATGTGTATTAATTGGAGGCTCAGCCCTCTCTGGCTCTGAAGCCTCCCCCTCTTAGGTCTTCACAGCAGCATCAGTATCAGAACTCTTAGAGGCGGGTGCTATCCTCTTCCTCTTAGACTTGTTGGGAGCTCCTTGACCCTCTTCTTTATCAGAAGGTGACTTCACAACCCGAAGCATGAGGTCCCCTCTGTAAATCTAATTTTGGGCAAGTCGGTGGGAGGGGATTGAATAAATTTCTGCCATAACTTTGCCAGATTCTGCCAATACGTTTTCATCACCTTCGAGGTTCTAGGTTGACAGGAAGATTGTGGGATACATAAGGACGTCAAAATGTTGTTGTGAGTATGTGAATCCTTCATGAAATAATTAAAAGCTTCCTGTGTTTGAAGGCGTGTCCATTGCCTATGAGCGATCCTCTGATCAATGCCAAACTAGCGGGCTGCCCGAGTACACTAATAACGAGTACTCGCAATGGTGTTGGTCTAAGATTCACCTTCACACTCGGCAACTACTAGAATGGTTGAAGGTGTAAGGATGGCAAGAATGATCTGGTCCTCGGGTGAAAGAGGCGCAGGAGCACCATCCACTCCCAAGTAAATCATTTTTCCCATGAGGGGTGATGTCTCATCCCTCACATAACCATCTGGGCAGAGGGCGTAAGCCCTCAGCTTGAAGTAACCAAGAACGTCCATATTAGTGGTGAAGCTTTGTCGCTTTGGAGTCTTGTTCCCAGACCACGGTAATGCTATAGGCAGGTTGATGCAGCCTTGGAAGAGAATGGAGATAGAGACCCAAGAATGAGCGCACATTGGGAACCTCTCCCAGATAAACATTTGCAAGATCCCGCAGTCAATGTAGGAAGTTATCTTGTAGCATCCTAAGTTCCCCTCCAAGTCCCCATGGATGCGGCCTAATAGGGGGTACAGGTTACCAGGGAATATTACGGCCAAAGTGATCCTCTTGCCTAAAGCCAGTCTGATGGCCATAACAAAGACGTAGAAATTAATCATATATGCCGGCCTAATGATATAGTGTTTTAAAAAAGGTCATAAGGCGGGAGTATTATAACGTGAGTCCAAAGGTGGCAACGAAATACTACAATAGTCTAAAGGCGACAATGCAATACTACATAAGTTCAAAGGCCGCAATGCCATATGAGTCCAAAGGCGGCAACGCTAAGTGAGTGCAAAGGTGGAAACACTAAAAAGGCTTAAAGGTAGTGATAATGTAAAAGTATAAAGGTTGCACTGTATTGAAGCCCTAAGGCATGATGTACATGTAAAACAAAAAGTTCGATTATTCTTGTAATCAAAACCTATAATAATTTCCTTTTTAGTGTATGCATGTGCATGTGAAAGAAAGGAAATATAGACATTTAAATGTGTACCTTGTAAGATGTATCATGAGAGCCACATGGTCGTAATGGCGTTGAGCTCCATGGTCCTATTACCACACTAAGCACCCTCCCTAGCTTCCCGCCTTGGAGCCCTTTTTTTAAGGAGGCTCCATGTCCTTGAAGAAGTCGCAAAGCCACCCAAAGAAGTTAGCCCTCTTGCTAAAAACCCATAAGGCATTGGGTTTGTAGGACTTGGTCATGCCATTAGTCAAAAGCTGAAGAATCTCCTTCTCCTTAGTCATGGAGGCGTTTGAGAAGGCATCGTGATCACCAAAGAAGGACAGTTGTAAGAGCATGTGAACATCCTCCAAAGTAGGCGTGAACTCACCACAACAAAGGTGTTGGTCTATCTGCTCCAGTGTAGTACCAAGGCGACAATGGCATTATAGTCGCATCATATATTGAGATGAAAACTGACCCTCAAAGCTTCGTAAATGCCAGTAGCCTTCAAAGAAATGACATATTACGTGATGGAAAATGTATATTCCCACCACTCTAACCAAGCCATCGTAGGCCTCATATGGTAGTCGTATGAGATAAGGGACAAGGGAAAATAATTGAGGATCACCCTTGGTAACGGGGCAAATTCCCCCTTTAGCATATCACATTCTCCAAGAACTTCATCCTCCATCATGAGCGCAGACGAGGAGGAGATATCAACTCCTAGTCCCTTTTCCATGTCGCGAATTACTCGTTCGACGGTAGCATTAGAAATGGCCCATGGCTTGGGAGGACATTCTGGCATAGGGGTGTTTTTACTATAAGTAAGGACGGCCTTCTTAGGAGCCATTATTTCTGACGAGAAGAGATGAGAAAATTGATCAAGAATAAGTTGTTTGAGAGCCTTCGAGAGACCTCGAGGGAAAAGTGAGGCGAAGGCTCACCTCCCCCAATTTATAAGGGGCAGAATAGCCCAAAGGGCGCACCTTTCCACGTCTTTACTTAGCCCTAAAGTAGATGAAGCGACACCCCATTAATGAGGGCATCCTTTCACTTCACACCTTTCCATACTTAAAAAGGTGCAATGATGGAACTTTAATGATATGACATTCACACCTTTTGGTACATTAAATACAATTAATAATGACCCTTAATTCATGAAATTGCGAAGCATTCAGCTAGGTTGAATGTGTCCAAGCTTGACCTCTCCACTTTCAAGCTTGAACAAGGGGATAATGTAAATAGTAATCAACCTCAGCACAAATGACGTGTCAAAATGTACACGTGGTAGTCAAGGGAAAGCCTAGATGGTGCCTACGTGGCATAATAAGGCTGATGTAGGAAGATAACAAATATATTTATAAGGGACGTCTCTTAGATATATAAAGACGGCGTGCCTAATATCTACGTTTGTAAGGGACGCCCCTAGACTTATAAATGTGATAAGCCCAACAATAAATTGTAAGTTGTAGTCACCCGATAAGCTATGGTAGTCTCTCACTCTTGCTACTCGCCATCACCTGTAACACAATCATCAATGGGGGAGTGAGTATTAAAAATATCAAGTAAGTAAACTTACATACTAATAAGCCTCACATGACATAGATGTAAACATGTAAGTCATGCAACTGTAATTTGTCGTATTCACATGATTTTTAAGTCACATAGTGCACTTGTTTGTGATTATCATAGTTGAATTTCATGATTATCATGTAGCTTAAACTTGTACTTATAACTTGTCTGATCATGATTCGACTAGCCATATTTCCTAGGTAACAACCTAACCAAAACTGACTCACACTTGAACTTAAACTTATAACATGAATGTGAACATGGCGGAATAGGTGTCCTAAAGTTGGTGTCACTTAAGGTTATCTGAACCTTAAGGACGCTGATATAAACTTGGTGACACCTAATCGTATAGCTGATAACATGACGTGAAAAATCTAGTTACTTATCGCATTACTTGAGTTAATTTCATGATTCATGGTAACTTGTATTCATGACTAACATGCAACTTATTCGTGAACATAAACGCTATCACTAATGCATGTAAAAAATTCAAAATATAATCATACATAACATGATAATTAACTAGACTCATATGAAAAAATAAATAAAATACTTGATCATAATACTTAGCAATAGAAAGAAATTAGTAAAGCAATAATTTATTAAAAATGCTACATTCATACCATATGAATCAAAGTACTACGTAAGGCCACTTACCTGGATTGTTATGAATTAAATTCAGTAACTAATGACTTGAAATCCAAGGATCCCAGATCACAAAATAATCATATAGTAACAACAATTATTTAATTAACTAGGAAGGCGAATGAGGTCAGAAAGAGGTGGAAAATAAACTGGGTGTAAATTGATAGAGCAGTTCAGACCGATTCAACTAGGTTCAACACGGTCTAAATCAGTTCATTTATATTGGGCTTGACCGGTTCGATCTAGTTGGGTTGAGCTAGTTCACCTTGGTTGGATTGAACAAGTTTGGTCTCGTGTGGCTGAACTGGTTGGATTGAATTGGTTCAGTTCGATTGAACCGATTCGGTTTGGTTGAACCATTTTAGGTTTGGGTGAAATTTGGGACGACCATGACTAACTGGGTCACCAACCAACTGGTCACAAGACCTAGTGGTAGTTTGAAACAGGGGGAAGGAAAAGGAATGAAAAGGGAGCGAGAAAAGGTGATATCACGTGCGCCACCGTCGGTGGTGTGAGAAAGAGAGAGAGAGAAAGCATTATAAGAAATATGACATTCTACAAGATTTAAATACAAGGATTGTAGTCTCCTCTTGTAAAAAATACAAAACAACGAGAATCTTTAAGAACCATATATAAACGATTCCTGTTAAAAGTAAAAAAATAGGGATGTGCCAATTTTGGACAAGCGGGACTTAAAGCAAATTTTGGAGACGCGAGGTACTGTTCTACACTAGCTCAAATCTGTTCCTTCTTGAGCTCTCTCAAAGCTCGATCTTCTTCTTGATTTTCAAAGAGAAACAATGGAGATCCTCTCTTAATTCTTCTCCAAAATGCAAAGCATAGAGATCCTTCCTCTCACTACTTCGACCGTTGCTTTATCATCTTGTGCTCACCTTGTTGCCACAGCCTCCATTTTCTGCTTGCGAAGTACTCTCTCTCTCTCTCTCTCTCTCTCTCTACAACCAAAGCATCTCTAAGCTTGATTCTCTGGGATCTCATGATTTACTTTTATTATACAAATTCCTTGATTCGTTTGGTTCAAGCGATATCTAGGATAGGGTTCGCTTGATTCCTCGGTTTTATTGATTTCCCCCATGCTGAATTTCTAAGATGAGTAAGGAAATGGCTAGCTTACTTTAGGATTGGGGTTCAAGTAACTTCATTTCCTTCTTATTTTCTCAGTTCTACTTGTAACGGATGTTAAGAAAATTGAAAAAAGAATTTCGCCTTGGTTTGTGGATATATTTTCCATTTACGTTTTATTTTCTCTGTTCTGATCTATTTCTTAAATAATGATGCACTGACAGTTACTGCTCATCGGCTTGCAATGCTTGGTAGAGGACCTAAGAACATAGGTAAGTATCTGTAACCCTAGCAGTGAAGCCATAAATTTACTCCTCTGTTTGATATTCAATCACATAAATTTCAAACTCCCAGATTTGTTAAGTCTTATTTTTATTCATCCAAAGTTGAAGATAAAGATAACAATAAGAGGAGGGTGAAAGTTGATCCTGTAGAAAACAGAGTAACAGAAACAAATTAAAACAAATACCATCTTTGAATTTTGGTTTCCTTGTCGTGGAGGTGTATAATAAAATTCATTTTTTAGCGTTTCTGCTCATTTTAATGGTTGTTTGATGAATGAGTTTAAACAATGATTATTCTGCTAATTTCCCAAGAGGACTGTCCTTGATGAGAGGCTAAAATGCAATGAGCATTCGATTGCAACATTAATTGGTACTTTACTGCACCAGATCTTTCAGGTTTCAAGCTTGCCTTTGTGACCTTGAAAGATTTAGACTAGCACAGTTTATCTCTCATTCTGCATTGAAACGTTTATATATGTGCATTCTAGTTTTACTTTTTTATGAGTTATATTCTGAATTTTAAATCCATGACATGTGATGTTTTTCTTGTTTTACAAGCTGGTCTAACAAATGTTGCACCTACTGTTTCCTTCTTGGAGGAATACGAAAGAATGGTGCTGCTGAAAATTTTGGAAAATGTATATGCGTCTGGAGGTGCAACTTCTTTATAGTTTATATGGTGCTTATTTATCATAAATTTTAGAGGTGAAGGCAGAATTTGAGGTCTTTTCCTCCGTTTAGAGAAGGGTGGAAGCTTCTAGGCCTTCAGGTTTTTTACTTTCCAATAAATTTTACAACTTGGAATTAAAAGCGCAGTGCCTATGAAAATAGATACGTTATGCTTTTGGGGCATAAACCACCATATAGATTAGGACTGTAGACAGTCTTTCGTTTGTTGCTTTCAGTTTTCTTTCTAAAGTTGTACTATATGTTTATCTTCATTGTGGTTGATATGAATTTCCATCGTTATTTAGGATTTACTTCCCTAAGTTTTTGTCTTATTTTTCAATTCTCATTTTTTTTCTTAGACTTTTGCTTCGTCAAATTCATTTAGTGAGGATGTTCCAAAATTATTGCATTGGATCACCCTCTTCAAACACTCAAAGATGTGAATTGTTGCATTAAATTACTACTACAGATTCTTGATGACTTATGGATGTGAGATTGTGTTTGTCTGTCTTGTCAAATATTGACCCTATTTTTAGCCAAACATGGTTTAAATTAATTTTGTTAAAATGATATTTCTGTAGCTACAAAGTTGGGAACTAGTAACAAGTACTGTTTTATGTAATTTTAAATATGTTATGCGTTGCATTCAATAATCTGATAGAGTGGCATCGAAGTCGAGTTCTATTTGAAAGCACCATTATTATCAAATCATTTAATTTTAAAATGCAACTCGTGTGGTTGGACTGTCAGGAAAAGAATCTTCTCAACACATGTCTAATTTGTTTGTTTGAAATATTTTAGTATGTCATTTTCCAGTTATAAATTAAACGTCAAGAAAATATTCAATCATAAATGCAACTCTATCTCTTCTTTCAATGAAGTTCAACAGAGTGGTACTGGTGACAGTTTCTTCTTGTGTTGCATTGCTTTTTTCTACTTGTTCATTTTCATGGCTTTTGTTTTATCTTGATGATTGGGTATCTATAGTATCTTTCATGGAACACAGTGCTCAAGTGATCTTTCAAATTCTTAATATGATGTTATATATAATTCTATGATGCAAACTTTGGTGAATGATTTCTTCTATATGCATTTGTCATTTGTGCTAGGTACAAGAAGCATATTGGTTCAAGTCTGTTATATTATCTCCATTCAGATCAGACACAGGTAAAAATTAGATTTGTTGGAATAACTGTTTATTTTTATGCTGGCTGAAAGTCTTTATACTTATTCTACAGGGAATTGCAGTTCAAAGATCTGATTTGGTGGGTTTAATTATGCGTCATAATGTGCTTGCAAATGATATTCTCAAGGCATCGTCAACGCAATTGCTTCCTCCTATGTTAGGGGTGTGACTGTTGTCTATTATCTAGTTTGTTTTTTAGAAATTCTCCAATGGTTTCCTTCTAAGATTAATAAAATATATCTACTGTAGAGTCCAAGCATGTGCAAAGGATGTCGCCATCTGAATGTTTGTACCATTTACCATAAGGTACGCTTTTCATCCTAAAAAGAATTTGGGTGTTAAGAGTTATGAACTCAGTTGATTAACTGTAAAGGCTAATTCATTCCTATTATTGATCATTATGTTAAATGCCATAGGTACATAGAGGAACCGAATAAAGTAGTGGGCTTGGAGATCTGTTTGTTTCCTATACTCACCAATTAACAATTGCTCATGGTATTTTCCTTCGACATTGGGAAGGTCTAAAGACACTACATACCCTATTGTGAAACACTACCATTCAACTTAGGTTCTTCATTTTTCATTTTTTAGACTCAAAATTTCATTTTTTATATTTTCTTTATCCAAACAAGTTTGCTTATATATTTTAAGGATAAGTTAGTTTTCAAATTAGATTTATTTATAATTGATAAAATGAATAATGTAAAACTTTGCTGAAATGATTAAATGTTAATGTTGTCAATTATTATATTGGTGTTTTTATGTTACGTAAAATTATCTTTTGAAAGTGTTTAATATGAATACTTGACTATAATAATGAACCTTACGGTATCTCACTTTATAGGATATAAGATACCTGTGAATGTTAATTCATAAGTATTAAAAACACATGTTGAATACATTCAACAGGGGTCTGAAAACCCTATTAAACAACACTTTACATGAGTTGAAAAACCCTTAAAAAGTGAGAAACCACAGGGTTCTTCACAAGAGGCACTGCACCTTGTGAAAAACACAGATCTTTTAATATAAGGGGTTGTCACAGGCGCAGCGAGAACTCTATGGATTACACAACACTTTCAGAGGATTTTCTGCCTCTTATAAAATGTCATATTTCTTGTAGTGTACATTTGGATATTTCTCCCCCTAAGAGCTCATTTGGATGATCTTTTACAAACTTCCAACATTTTGAAAGTTGGTTGTGATCTTGTATTTTGACATCTTCTTGGGGAGAGTTACTTGGTCATTATTTATTGATATTAACCTCATCTACCTTTCCAATAATCGTCATCTTGACTACTAAAAAAATAGGTCATTATCGTCATTAAAACTCTATAATGATGGGGATGCCCCTATCATCTTTCGGGCTGTCGTTTTAGCTAATACCAAAAACTGTCATAATAGATACTTTCAATGATGAGGACTCCCCTTCATCTAAAGGTGCCACAAAAATACCTTTAATGATGGAGAATCCCCGTCATAAAAACCTTTAATGATGGGGAATCCTCATTATCAAAACGTCCAATTTTTTTTAAACAAACTGTCATGTAAAGGCAAAATACCGCCTTACCATGACAGATATTGTTTAACTAAATTCAACTAAATAGAGTTTAAACATATTTAGCGATCTAATCAATATAAAACTCACGACATGAACGATCTGAAAACCGAATACTTCATAACTCCTTAGCCCCAATGCTAAAAATCATAAGACCATTGGACCTCTACAACAAATAAAATTCAACATTAAGCAAAAGTATGAATAACTCAACCAATATTACTCTACCTATAAGAAGGTGATCTTGAGTTGATTTGTTAAGGAGCGGCAACATAAAATTTCAGTTCTACATTTGGACAACAGAACAGAGAAAGAAAATCACTATAATGGCTTATCTGGTCCAACTAATATTGGCTAGAAAAGGCTTACAGGAGAAACATCATATATATGCATGTACATTTCTTCAAATTAGCATGAAATTGCGAAAGAAATAAAAGAATCGTCTTAAAACCAAAAACTTGAACATCTTATTCTACTTAAAAGAACTAAACAATGCTAAGAATCACATATAAGCCAGATATAAAGTATTACTCATCAGATGTTGTAAAACATGTTGCAAAGATCTTGCGCTTCACCTTATCTCCATAAAGAGATAGTCCACCGCTAAAATCCTACAAACATTGTGCAAGGAAACCCATCAACTCGTAAAAACTGTTAATTATTAAATCTAATATGAAAAATTACAAATCAAAATAATAGAGACATGAAATACAAAGTATCCACAAAGAGAATGTGTTTATCTCTAATACATCAGTAAAACTGTTTAAAAGATAATCCCAACCAAATCGCTTTAACAGCACAAGAGAAATAAGCTCAACAAAAAGAAGTTCAACAAACCACTATATCATACAAAGCTAATAGTATTAAAGTGCAACCTTCACAAAAGCACAATACCAAGCTTATTAATCATACCTCTATCTCAGATTCCCCTCGCTAAAACAAGGGAGAAACAAGGCAGAAACAAGTTCAACAAACTACTACATCAAATTTCAAGATGCAAGCAGAAACAAACACTTAGAAAAGGAAAACAATGAATACTTTAAACCTAACTGAAGCTTGTAATTATGGAAATCAAAGTAAAAATCAAAGAAAAGATGCAAACAACATAAAGCCCAAACTTCCAAAATCCATCTTAGTGATCTTACTACTTGAAAAGACATATTCACGGAGCTCTCTCTCTATCTGTTCACATCCCCACCTCACACGAGTGTGTAATTACGAACATTTCTCATGGATATTTCAGTCACATAAAAAGTATCTACTCTGTACAGATCCAAGATGACGGAAGTCCATCAATTCATTGCACTAAGATAAAATTTTAGACCATTAACCCCACCATTAAAAAAGTGAGTGAATAATTGAAAATGAAAGAATGAACTATATCTGTAGCAGAAGAAATCAAGAGAGAACCCAAGCCAAGTCGTTTGAATCCGGTATACAAAACCAAACCTCGTGCCTCTATTGACATGTTTAACCTCATTAGCCGCGCGAGATAGAGAACCAAATGAAAGCAAACACTCCCACCTTTGTCGATTCCATCCCTATACCAAACCCTGAGTAAAATCACCATGGAGAGCTGACGATTCTGGTAGAGAGCTCAACTTTTCTGTTGGTGCGAGTTAGGGCTCTAAGAGAAAGATATCGGGTTTGAAAGATCATGTGTGAGAGATTAGAGACTTACGGTTTGAGAGTGAGAGAGAACGTTAGGGTTATGAGAAATATGAGTATTATATAGATGATGAAATTTTTGTAATTAAAATGAAATTTGGGTGTATATAACTATGACATCTATTATCATACATGTGATACACATGTAGTTTATAAGGGTTATTTTTATAATTCAAAACCTCACTCACACGTATACACTCACTTACACATTAAGCCAACCTAATTTGTTTCTCTCACACTTGTTCTCTCTCCTTAATCTTCCCCAAATCTCTCATTGCTTTTATCTTTAGCTAACTCACGTAACTCCCCCTCTTTCCTCCATTTTTGAAGAAAACATAACCGTTTCCTTAGTGTGTAACTCCCATCTAATCTAATGCTCTTTAAATCCATCTTGTTCTCCACTTTCTTCTTCAGGAATTCTCCCTTGTAACTGCTTTCCTCTCTATTTTACAGTTTTTCTTCCCCATCGAAGCCTCTATGTTCTTCACCTTCTTCTTCGTTTCAACTTGGGCAGCCCTCTAACATTGATATTTGGTTAGCAATTTCTTGTTTCCTTTATTTTCTTTCTCCTATTTTCTTTCTCGTTTCTTCTTCTCTCTCTCTGAAATTTTGGTTCTTCATTTCCAGCAATTTACATTCTTTTGGCATCGTCATCGTATCGCCGCTTCCAAGCTTAAATTGGGTAATTTCATGTTCTCCTTTCTTTTCTCTCTGTTCCGTCTCTCTCTCCCCCTCTCTATTCTCTCTCTCCCCCCTCTCTGTGTGTCTCTCTTTCCCTCTTCTTCGTCTCATTCCCCCTCTATGTTTTGTCTCTCTCTCTCTCTCTCCTTCATCTCCCCCTCTCTTTCTGTTTCTCACTCTCCCCCTCTTTGTTCTATCTCTCTCTCTCTTCCCCTCTCTATGTTCTGTCTCTCTCTCTCTCTCCCCGTTCTATCTCTGTCCCCGTTCTGTCTCTTTCTCTCCCCCTCTCTGTGCGTCTCTCTCTCCCTCTTCTTCGTCTCCTTCTCCCTCTCTGTTATGTCTCTCTCTCCTTCGTCTCCCCATCTTTGTTCTGTCTCTCTCCCCCTCTCTGTTCTATCTCTCTCCCCCTCTCTGTGCGTCTCTCTCTCCCTCTTCTTCATCTCCTTCTCCCTCTCTGTTATGTCTCTCTCTCCTTTGTCTCCCCATCTTTGTTCTGTCTCTCTCCCCCCTCTCTGTTCTATCTCTCTCTCCCCTCTCTGTGCGTCTCTCTCTCCCTCTTCTTCGTCTCCTTCTCCCTCTCTGTTATGTCTCTCTCTCCTTCGTCTCCCCATCTTTGTTCTGTCTCTCTCTCCCCCCTCTCTGTTCTATCTCTCTCTCCCCTCTCTGTGCGTCTCTCCCTCCCTCTTCTTCGTATCCTTCCCCCTCTTTGTTCTATCTATCTATCTATATCTCTCTCTCTCCCTCTCTCTCTTTCTCTCTCATTCGTCTTCCCCCTTCTTCGTCTCCCTTTTCTGTTGACCCATTCTCTTAAAACCGGTTCACCTGAACTAGACCAGTTCATTCACACCGGGGTCGAACCGGCTCAGTCAGACTAGACCAGTTCAACGCGACCAGACCAAAACAGCATAATCGAACCAATTCAGACCACCCGAACCTTGTTGAACTGTTTTAAACCATTTGATAATTTACACCCGATGTGGTTTCCACCTGTTCCCAACCTTGTTTAGTTAATTAAATAATTGTAGATATTATATGAATTTGTTGTGATCTGGGATCCTTCGATTTCAAGTCATTAGTTGATGAATTTAATTCGTAACGAATCCAGGTAAGTGGATTTACATAATAATTCGGTTCATGTGTTATAAGTGTATAATATATAATGTGAAATTATTTTATTATTTCTTTATGTTCAATCTTATGATCAAGTGTTTTATTTGTTTTCCATATTATGATGAAACTATTTACCATGTTTTGTATGATTATATTTTAAGCTATACATGTATTAGTTATACTGTTTATGTTCATGAACAAGTTATATGTTTACTCATGTATTTGTGATAACGTGAAATATGAATATTAATTCAAGTAAAAAGTGATAAATAAACAAGAAGTAGACTTAGTCATGTCCCTTGGTTTATCAAGTAACCAGATTGTTTCACGTCATGTTATCAAGTTATACAGTTGGGTGTCATCATGTTCATGTTAGCGTCCTTGAGGTTCAGATAACTTTAAGTGACATCAAGTTTCAGGACACTCAATCTGTCATGTTCACGTTCATGTTACAAGTTTAAGTTCAAGTTGTGAAACAGTTTTGGTTAGGTTGTTAATCGAGGGTTATGTCTAGTAGGGTTATGATCAAGCAAGTATAAGTATTGACGTGTATAAGTACAAGTTCAAGTTATATGTTAATCATGAAATCGATGTGTTGTTACAAGTATTTTATGGACCTGTGAACGTGTGAAATAAATTTGCATGAGTTATATACTTACATTTATGTCATGTGAAACTCATTAATATGTGAATTTACTTACTGAGTATTTTTAATACTCACCCCCCATAGATGATCGTGTTGCAGATGATGGTGAGCAGCAAGAGCGAGGGACTGTCATAGTAAGCATGATTATGATTTCTAAGTTTAATTATGACTTCAGTTGACTTCAGTTATTTCAGATATTTATGAATATTCATGTTTAATATTTCACGTCATATGGATTTTCGTGCTTCACTTTATTACAGTTTAATGAATCAATTATTTTAGTTTAATGAGTTAATATTATTTTAAAATATTTTTATGCTTCCGCTATTTAATGTTAAAATTAGGGTTTTCAATTTAGGGATTTTCTCAAATTAGGGTTTTAATTGAATTGAAAATTTTTTGAATTGTGAAATTTCAAGCATGCTTAATCCTCGGGAATCGGGGCGTTACAATACATGTCATTAAAAAGCAAAAAAAATTGATGAAAATTTGAAAAATAAATGTCATAATAGGTAAACATTCTATAACAGTTTATGTAAACGTTGTCATGTTAACTCAAAAAGCAAACTCCTACTCCAAGTTCATGTTTTCTATGACAGGTTTAACAAACCTATAATTGAATTTTTTTTCTGGCTATCATTTAGCCCAAATTTTGTAGTAGTGATGAAAGATGTTAGAGAGAATAGATTCATCAAAGGCAACATACATGGAATCTTTTATAACTAATATTCTTCTATTGTAAACTCCATACGCTTTGCTAGATGTAGAATAACCTAAATAGATTCCTAAGTCAAATTTGGAATCAAACTTTCCAAAGTTGTCCTTATTATTTAAAATAAAACATTTAGACCCAAAAGCTTTGAAATAACTAATTTTAAGAATTTTTTTAATCAAAAGTTTATAAGAGGTTTAGGTCTAAGTAAAACAAGAGTCGCATGTAGCAAGATGTATTAATGACTTCAGCCCAAAAATATTTATGCAAGTCATTTTCTTATCATCAATCTTATCATTCTTGTAGGGCCTGATTTTTCCTCTCAACAACACCATTTTGTTGTGGAGGTTCTAGGAGTAGAAAACTCATCTGAAATGGCATTTTTATTGCAAAAAGTTTCAAAGTTTTCATTTTCAAATTCTCCACTATGATCGCTTCTAAATTTTAAAATCATAAAACCCTTTTCATTTAAAACTATTTTGAAAACTTTGAATATGCTTTAAAAGTTTCATCATTATTGTTTAGAAATAAAACTCATGCATATCTTGATAAAACCATCAAGTATGAAAATCGATAGTGTATACCCCTCTTGCTTATAATATTTAAATGGTCAATTGTTAGTAGTTGACGCTATGTGTTTTGATTTGAAAGAGCTATTCACTTGTTTACCTATTCGGCATACGTTACAAAATTTATTTTTGAAAGATATCTTACTAAATCATTTTTTGATAGTTTGGAACATAAATCTATGCTAGCACGCTAAAGTCATCCATGCCATAGCCACTATCATTGTCAAAAATAAGAAAAAAAATTCATAATGAATTTAAAAATCACTTAGATTAATAATGTATACATTTTGGTCCATTTGTCCAACAAACAAACTTTGTTGGGTGCTTTATCAAATAATTAGACAAAAACTTTTTCAAAAATCACTCTATGATTTTTATCACAAAGTTGACTTGTGCTAGGTAGATTATGTTTTAGACCATCTACAAGTATAACTTTATCTATAGCGGGGGAGGTGTCATTACATATAGAGTCAATACAATATTTCTTTTCTTGTCAGTCTCAAAAGGTGACATGTCCTTTTTGTCGATAGATTTGAGTGAGTTTTGATACATCACCTGTTATGTGTCTCGAGTATCTACTATTGAACTATCATTTATCTTCATTCTTCATTGGTACCTACAACACACAAAAAAACTCAAAAGTTGACTTCTAGTACTCATGGATCCTTGAGGGTTAGTGTTGTAGAGAGTCCATTTATTTTTTTATGGAACATGGCTTTCTTTTTATAAAATCACGAAATTTTATGAGATTTAATCCCACAATAGTTACAAATAATTAGAGGATATTGTGTGGGTCTTACAAAAACATTTGTGAAATTGCAATATATTGAAAATGTTGATATAATAATCTTCTTTTATTAAAAACATTCCTTTGACTTTCAAGAAGTTTGCCAAGATTGTTTTTTTTCATTTGTAAATCTTAAAAGGGTTAATTTAAATCATTTTGACTTCTTTTGACTTTGAACAAGGTCCCAATAAGCAAAACATATAAGGTTGCTTCGATTTCCAAATTCTCATGTCTCAAAGACTAATTTCTTCTCGAAGTTTTGAAAAACCATTTTTCATAAGTTTGTTCTTTAAGTGAAGTTTTTCAAATTCACTCTAAGGCTCTTCAAATGAATTTTCAAGTTCTTTGTAACTAGATTTATCATATAAAGTTTGCTTAGAAGAAATTTTCTCGTCTTCTAATGACATGAAACACATGTTTACAACTTCCTCTTTGGTGTAATCTCATGTTGCCTTGAACATTCTTCTTTTGAACTTCTTTGGGGCATTACTTAGATTTAGACAATCGACTTTGATATGTAACCGAGTTTTTGTATTCATAGAAAATGAGCATGTCTTAAGATATCTTCTTGTCATCTTTTCTTAGAGTATTTTTCTTCCTATCAAGGAACTCCTTGAATCATCTAGTAAGTAGGGTTATGTCATCTTCTTCAACATAGTCATCCTTCTCACTATTAGACTATTCAAGAGTGGATTCGAGAGTGATATTTTTCTTTTTAGGTGCTTCTAGTTTGTCATTTTCCTTTAGTCTCGTCTTGTGTGCCATCAAGGAACCAATGAGTTCCTGAAGTGGAAGAGTGTTGAGATCCTTGACTTATTGAATAGTGGTCACCTTTGTTTCTCAATTCTTTGGTAGACACCTAAGAACCTTTCTCATTCTTTCAATATTAGTGTGTGTTTTACCATGAGATTTTAATCATCTACCATGTCAATAAAATATGTAAACATTTCACCAACAGATTCACCATGCTTTGTTTTAAATAACTCATAATTAAAACAAAGCATGCTAATTTTAGATTATTTAACTAATTTGTGCATCATGTGTGACTTCTAACATGTGACATATATATTACAAATTCACATGTAGAGATTCTATTAAATTTATTTTAATCAAGAGCACAAAACAAAAAGTTCATAGCCTTAGTATTTAAAGAAATTTTTTTTCTCATCATCATCATCATCATTCTATTCACTACCTGATCGGGCATACCATCAACAGTTTTAATAAAATATGAGCACTATTTTCAATTACATCCCATAAACCATAGTCAATCGATTGAATATAAATCATTCTCGCTTTCCAATAAGTATATTCATTACTAATAACAAACGAATGTCTAGTAATAGATTAACTTTCGATAAAAGAATTAATCAAGGATGTCATAACTCAAGATAATTAAGTCTTATTGAATAGAGTACCAAGTTCTGTTATTAATTGTAGGATCAATATGATAACTTAAAAGGAGGTAAATTTAGTGATCGTGTTCAAATCAAAACTTTTCGCACTCAAGCGAAAAATCAAAATTCAATAATGAACTTAAATTTCCACGAGTTTAAAGCTTAAAAAAATCAATAAAGAATAGATAAAATGATTAAAGTAAAGAATACTTGGATAATATAAATGTTGAAATGTAACGTAAGCAAATAAATTAAATTTTAGAAACTTAAAATGTGAAAATTAAGTACGAAAAATTAAAATGCAAAAAATAAATAGCAAGAAATAAAAAGAGAAGAAATGAAAACAAGATAGGTGCACAATATTTTTATGTTAGTTGTGAAATCCCTTCCCTATATATACGCTCCAACGCCAACTTGGAGACTTTTAATCTCATGATTTTCTTACAGGTGAACACCAAACCTTACAAACTAAATTTGTTTATGGGTGTCAACTAAACCTTATAAGGATAAGTGTTTTAAGATTAAGTGATGGCTTACAATAACTCTCTCCGAGTAGAATTTTCAATCAAAGCATATAAAAAAGTTGTCTTGCCCACTCAAGAATTTTGCAAGTATAAAGTTCAAAATATTAAGAGGGATTTAGAAGGGTTTTTGGAAGAATTTGGGAGCAAGTCTCTTTATTGTGTTTTGAAAAGAGAAAATGTGTGTATCTATTTATATATGAGAGGGAGGTTAGGTTTAGGAGGGAAAATCTCAATAATTTTGAATTGAGACACAAGAAATGA
>QANY01007047.1:0-23703 GCA_003255025.1 Datisca glomerata | reverse complement strand
TGCGCAAGGGTGACTCAATTAGAGGCTCAATGCGCATGGGTGACTCAATTAGAGGCTCAATACACATGGGTGACTCAATTAGAGGCTCAATACACATGGGTGACTCAATTAGAGGCTAATGTTCAGGGTTGCGTGAGAAATATAAACGGGTGGAGTCTGAATTTTCAGAGATGCGTTCTCAGCTATAGTTGTGAAGTTTTATGCAAGACTCCTGTAAAAATTAGGGTAGACTTTAGGTGTTGAATTCTATTTAATACTTATGAAATACTTTATTATTATAAATTTTCATACTTTGAATTCATTGGATAATTTATATTGATAATCTAATATATTTTGAATATCTAATTAATGATTTGATGTTATATAATTATGTGTCATGTAAATATTTAAAATGATATTGCTGACTCTTGTGGTGGATATATATATATATATATGATATTAAAATTGTTATATATGCAGGAATTTTTGGGAATATACAGGAATAAAAATGAGGTTGTCAAAGCAGTATTTTTTGTGACAGTTTAAGCAACCGTTAGAGGAACGCCGTGATAGATTATTCTATAGCAATGAATTTTTTTATCAGGAACGACGGTTATAAACCGTCGTTGTAGATATATACCGACAGTTTTCATAACCGTCATGGATGCTTTAAAACCGTCGGTTCCTCAACTGCCACTGTTGTGTTTACGACGGTTCATAACTGTCGCTGTAGATACTATAAACGGTCGCTAAAAATCTTGTTTTTTGTAATGAATGGAGTTATTGACTCTTGATCATAATGTCTCTTCAATTGGGTTTGTAGGCACCACGCCTTTACAATATCTCATCTCAATGATCTAGATGTCAAAGTCGAATGATGTAATTCACAAGTGAAAAACTCAACACTTTTTGTTAAATGTCAAGTTTTCATTTAAGAAAGTATAGTACTCCAGAAGAACAGTAAATTTTCCCTATTTTAATACCAAGCACCTGCTTTTTTATTCCTATAGGTTTCTGTGAATCATCAGATGTACTCAAGAACAGTCACTTTTCTATCTTATATATAACTTAAGAATCAATTTCCATAATTAGTTTTTTGTTCAATAAAAAGGACCCATAATATAAATAAAAAAAAATGTAGTACCAGCATGATCTTAAGTTTAGATGTCACTTCTGAACGGATCATATTACCTCTATCTAAAACGGCTTAATTCTGACTCTCCCCAATCGATAAAATTGACCTTTATTTTTTTCGTTTTGTATTTTAACACTTCTACATCTAAATCATACGTTTATTGAAACCTTACGTGCACTGCATGTGAGAGCGTCTTTCATTTAGTTTGTTCTTAAAAGTATTGTTGTTAATATAATTTCTAAAATTACAAATAAATTGGTTCCTAAAAATGTAAGAACTTATGCACTACAATTTAAACAACCCAGTTTTTTTTACCTGAACAAGTTCAATTTGAATTATATCTATAATCTATAATTTATAATATCTTAAAAATAGGTTTGAGGGAGTAGAAACTTTTGAAATCCATTGCAAATTTCTTTTGTTTTCTTTTAAAAAAGCCTTTTACACTTTCCTTTTAATTTTTTATATTAGTATAAATAAATACATAATTGCTTCTTTATTTGATTTTATACATTCATTTAATTACTATTAATAGTAGTGTTGTAATTATTTATATTTAATTTAATTTTAATATCACAGTTTTAGTGGACGTATTTTCTACACAAATTAATACCATTACACTAAAATGGTGCTATTGTTCATTGTAATGAATTAAGTATTGGATTGGGTTAGGTAACCATGCATCTTATCTCATTCTCCCAATTAATAACATTTCTCTATATGTATTTAAAGTTCATCATAATATAGAGAGATTCATGATAAGTGAATGAATATGCACTCATCATGATTTAATGCAACGTGCGAATTAATGAGATTAGATCCATTCATGTAAATTATTATACTACAAATGCACATTTTTAAAGCCACAACATGACCTAGGACTTTGCCAAAAGTTATCTCCACTGTTTAGTTTATGATTCAAAAATTATACTATAAATTATATTAAGTAGTTCAATAGAATATGAGAAGCCATGCAGAAAAGAATATGTAAAGGAAAAATCGGAAGTGAGATATGCCACCTACTTTCTTGCCAAACTTGCTTTAAACTTCATGTAATCAGTCTGTTTGAAACTATATGTTTGAAACTTTTAATATAAGTCTAGACTTAAAAGGATTGTGAATCAACTTTAATTAAAAATCACATTATTCTAGTAATATAATATAATAGATCGATCTACTCACGATGCACTTGAAACTCTATTACTTCTAATAAATATGCCGAAAACAATTTGATTGTGTGTGATTTAAGCCTCAAATTTAATTAGGTGCTGCTAAAGTGCCGGCTAACCTAAAGCTAAAGTTAAAGGGACATTTAGAAAATGGGCTGACAGTACATTAATTGAAAAAAAATTCTGGAAACAGCACCACACATTTTTTACCATACTCTCTTCATCTGACCATAAACCTTGTTTCAACGAATAGCACAACCATATAGACAACACGGATCAGGACTCTCTGTTGTTGCTTAGCAATAAGAGAAGTGAGGCCAGATTTGGTAGTTGTTATAGATTTAGACGAATAAGATCTAACTATACGGATTAGATTAGATTTAACAAGACGAATAAGAAACAAACTTCACTTTGTCGAACAACTGCAGACAATCCTTATCTGCATTATACTAGAGAGGGAGAGAAAAGAGATGAAAAGTAAACACACAAAATGCACACAAGAACTGTTGCTTAGATCTGAGCAGTAGTGTAGTACAGCCAAAAAGATTTAGCACAAGTTAGAATATTTCCCTTATTCACAGCCATTTTTATTATAAACGCCGCATTTTGCTCCTTTCCCAGTATATTGCTTGCCCTTCCCATTTCTTAACGGCACTTCATGGGGTTGTAGGGCCCCTCGACTCGGATTTCCCCCCGTCTGTTGAAGCATTCGGGTGAAGTAAGAATCCATCAAGAATTCCAGATCAAAGTCATCTCCAATCAGGCACTCGCCAAGGTGGCCGTTGCATTGATGGGAAGAGTTTCTCTTCATTAGAAATGCAGCAGCTGCTCCATTGCAACTGTTTGTGTTGAGGCTAACACAAAGCATGATTGTCATAATTATAGTGATCAATCCTAACGGACTTCCTTCCATTGTTTGGGCCCTTCAATTCCCTTCTTGTTTCCTCTCTTTCTTTGGGATGTTTTCTTTCTTTATTTAGCTTCTTGGGTTGGAAATTTATACAGCAAGAGAAAAGCGTGGGCAGTCACTAGCTAGTCACTGTGATTCTTTTCCATATTAGGTTAAAAGAATGTGATGCTGCCACTTTTAACTGTTTTGTAGATCACGACTCCTGAAAATAATTATTCGTGTTGTTAAAAATGTGCTTGGAATTGCTTATGACTATAAACACTTTTGTACAATAAATTAGTTGAAAATGATTTAATATTGACCTTTGTATTATAAGTAATTGGCTAGTATTTATTTGAATTTTGAAGTAAAATTTGAATGATCGGAATCTTCTTCCAAAGCATAGGACTTTATAGATGTAGATGATAATATTTATACATATAAATCTAATATATCTCGTATAACTCTTATACATATTGGACTATGAAGTATGGGATGAGTGGGCATATAAGAATCAAAATCTGCGGAATCAATCATGTTATGCTCTTCTACATTCTAGATCTTCATGTTCATTCATTTAACATATGTTCTTCATGTAGCATTCAGACCGAATGACTCTGCGAAGTTACATCGATATTTCAACGATGCAGGACATCTTATTGATGAAAATAATTAACTAGACACACACATGATACACACCGACCTTTAACATTAGCTTCTTTTTTTTATTTTTATTTACAGTGGGGACCAAAAATCTTTTTCTTTTTGCATTCTTTCCTTTATGCTTGAAAGCCAAAGGATAAGAGTCATATGGGGCGAGCTTTAATATTATCCAAAGACGAAAGAAGAGGAAAACGAAAAAATGAATGCATTATTGCTTGGGAAAATTCCCAGAAGAAAAAAGGTCTTAACAACTACTGTGAAGCGCCATCTTTAATCAAGCACCCACAACTTTAATTTCCTTTTAAAAGTATCAACCCAATATTGGTATCTGATTCGATTATCTGATACGTCCCTACTGTTTTTAAACATATTCACAGTGAAATTATTGGATGTGTCAGTCATAATTGACCTGAGTCCACATCTTTTAATTATGATCTCATAATTTTTATTTATTTTTTTTAAACAAAACAAATTTTAACCGTTTATTTTTTAATCTATTTTTTAATCCAACGCTTGGCTGACAGTCTCTCTATAATTTCTCCTATCCATGGCCTCTGCCTAGGGATCAGCCTCCTCTTTCCTGAATTCTAATCTCCGGCTAAAAAAGGTTAAAATTAATATAAAAAAATAAAAAAAATTACTATTTTTTTTAACTTATTATGAGTATGACACTGGTTTCTTTTTCTTTCACTACTGGTAATTTATTTTGCATGGTGAATTGCAGTCATTCCTATGCAATTTTCTATATGAAATCATTCAAAAACTACACAACTCCATCAAAGTTGCAATTGATACAAATTCAATTCAAGTCATTTTCGCATTGGTAGAAAAGTAATAGCTAATGTATATAGATGAAGTTCTTCCTGTCAAAATTTGGACTACTTTTGAAAATTACGTTCACTTGAAAAATGAGAATCTCTCCGGGAGCCGTAAATCATTCCCTCGCATAATGAAAAATACAAATTTAGAAAGCTATTATCTCTCTGGAGAAAGCAGCTCGTTCGGACTGAAAAATCAACACAAAAGCAAAATGACATTCCTTCAACGAATCAAGCCTTGCATTGCCTGTGAGCCCTCTTCAGTCACTTTATTAGCTTGGATGGTTGTGATGACATTTGCAATATTGCCCTGGATAAATTCATCACATGATTTAACTTATAAATAGGTAGTTTAAGAAATGTCGAGATAATATTTGGATAAACCAAATTATGTTTATCGTAAATGTATTCCTAAATAGGAAATTATAGACATGTTTAGAACCAGACAACCAGCTTAATAGACATGTTTAGAACCAGACAACCAGCTTAATAGACATGTTTAGAACCAGACAACCAGCTTATCAATGTCCGTGTAGAGGTATTTGCAGCAATACAACCTCCGAAAATAGAAGACACTACTTCTCCATGATACGAGGAAATTGATTTATTTTGCACCCATAGGTAATATCAATATACTGTAAGTGATAAAAATATGAGGGAATTAAAAGTAAGCAAGTGTTTACCCTCCACGTTGCTAGCTTGGTCCTGAGTATTTCCCACTGATGATGTCCAAACACACGATCAATACACCGGCTGCACATCACAGGCTAATTAGAGGTAAATTCTGGGACAGTCAAAATATCGAAGTTGGCGCATACCCAAATAACCCAGCCATGCCCACCCAACCACATATATTGACCCACATGAGTGAGAGAGAGAGAGAGAACCACACCTCACAATTACAACTTGATTCATCTGGTCCATTTTACAGTCCATCAACTTGCCAGTTATTGCCTTCACCACCCAAAATTCCACCTCGTCGTCTTCAATCTACAAAAATTTCAAACCAGCATATAATGAAAAAAGAAACCCTTACCAAGAAACTTAGTGAGAGAGAGAGAGAGATTACTCTAAGTGTGTCTTTAATGAGAGAGTAAGGAATTTGTCCAGACTCATTGGATCCAAGATCCACCAACGACATTAATCGCATCTTTGCAATACAATCTTCATGCACAAGACCTATATCATGGCAACAAAAATATCCAAACAAACTCAACGTTAGTTCAAGGGTGAGATACTCCATCTCATCTATGAAGCCGACATTTTTCGTGAGCCAAGACTTTACCATAACTTTTCAAGAAGGGAGAATTTGCAGCTTGAAATTCCAAGTAAGAGTCCAGTCTTTCTGTAAGAAATATCTTTAGAAGCTCATATACTAACGCATATTTGGCATCCTTCTCCAATTGCCCTACTGCAGGCATGCTAAGCAAATCACACTGCAATATCAAAAGCAAGGTTAACTTTCTAACGACAGATTAACAGGCAATAACATAGAACATGTACAAATGCAAGAATGTACAAACTGAAACATATCAAAACAAAATACTTCTAAAGCTTATAGCTCAAAGAAAAAGCATTTCACATAAGTGATTGACATTCTTTTGAATACAACCATGCTACACACTTCTAGAAACATGTGATAAAGAGAATCTCCAATGATCTAAAATGTACTGGTCAGAGCCTCTCTAGAGGAAATTGATCATATTAAAATCATTTATATCATAGGAAAAAAACTTCAGGAGATTATGATCTTAGATGATATATCTTAAATCACGTTCAATCAGGTCGCACACATCACAACAGCAATGTAACATAGAACTCCTCGATTCCACAACAGAATTAGGATGTATGACCAGTAGAGAGAAGCCAGTAAAATTTATCTTTCAGAAAGGTATAGGTCTCTACACCAATAAACGAAGTGAGATATGGTAACAGACAATATCTCACCAAATAGTATGGCTATGCAACTGTCATCCTGAGACTTAAGAGGCATGTAAGCCATGAAGTCACAATATAGAAAGTGAAAAAATAACATGATCAAAACAATTACAGAAGTGGTCCATGCCAAATTACTTGTACATAAAATAGCTACAAATATTTGATACTTCAAATGACACTAGATTACCTGAAACATGTCAGGCACTTTAACAAATTCCATAACCGCATTTACAGCTTCATCCTTTGCTTCGTTCAAAGTATACGCATCTTCACCGGAGAAAGTCTCTAAATACTTGATCAGGAACTTGAAAGAATCCTTTGCTGAGCTGGGATAACAAAAGAAGAAGCAGATGCAGATCAACTAAATGAAATAAGTATTGTAAAGAGAAATAAACAGGGAGAATACAACGACAAAATTAAGTTACATTTTAGGGAGAAGAATCCATTCTGCAATACCTTTTATTTTCTCTTAAAACATTAGAGATAGTCAGAAAAAGTTGTCTCTGCTCCACGATCCCAATATTCCACTCTCTCAAGAAACTGTCTATCTTTTTGAATGAAGGGATGACATGTTCGGTAACCTTGCCATTTAGCGCTAAATCCATGGCCTTCATGTAAACATGGAACCGACTGTACGGATTCTCTAATAGGTTGTACAGGTTGAACAAACTGCGAAAATTAGGCAAACATTGAGGACAGCAAGAACTTTGTAAATGAAATACAATTACTAATGTATATTACATTTTTACGCGTAATGAGGGCTTGTCATTTGGCTGTTGAGTAATCTTTGCAGCTATAAGTTTTGCCATCTCAAGTGCTTCATCAGGACTTCCAGACTTCGTAACAAGATTGCAAATTACAGTGAAGATGCATTCAAGATCTGGGATCCAAAATGAGAGAAAATGTTTTGAGTTTGAGAAACAATGCTATCCATCTATTCATTATGTTAAAGAACTAATGTGTCGAGTAAATTCTGTCAAAATAGAATTGGACCATTGTATAGTACCCTCTACCTGATTTAGCAATTTCTACGTCTGCCATCGTCTTGCCTACAATCATACAATTCTACATTTTCAATTGGGATTGGTACTGCCAAGTGAAGGAGAATAAAAGCGGGACAACATATAGCAATCAAGTCTTAAATATTCAAAAATTGAACTGCTTCTTTTACACAAATACAAGTGCAAAATTACTGTCACATGCAATTACTATTTATCTCTTTCTCTCAGGAGGCAATTGATGCATTGAGATTTAGAATTCATCAAAAAGTTTATTCACGTCAACCGACGTAAGAGGACACCATATCTTCCTATCCTGTCATCATCTCCATAAATTGGCGAAGAAAACAATCTAGTGTCTTACCTTTCTCTGACACCTTTGAGAATATTAAGTCAGCAGAAGTAAGCATAAGTGATGCCAAATCCAACCACCTCCCCATTACCATGCATTCTTGGGCCTCTATGCACAGTCTAGAAACCTGAGGCTCAGCAACCTGACAAATCACCATAGCACCAATCAGTGAAGCTGCGGGTAGCAAATTACACAAGCGTGCTACTAAAGCACCAGGCTAAATAAAATATTTGGTATGATAAGAAACATAACTCAGTATAAGAACAACAAGTGGAAGCTTGCAATCAGTTTATTCAAACCACATGAAGGACAATTCAAAAAGAAAAAACGTTGATAAATAGAAATTGCCCGACCAAGTACCCCAAAAGAACGAACCAAATCGCTAAAACATGCCGAACTACAAATACTTCATTGTCGTATTTAAAGCTTCATTCTGCACACATTCTGAAATATCTAGCCAGAAACTGGGATTGAATAATCTGAGAGATCATAACAACTGAAACTGAAATTGAAAGCATTCAATCAACAAAATTAGGCCACGAAAGCTTACAAAAAAACACAAAGATAAAAATGGAGTTTCAAATTCCTGAACCTTAGAAGGAAAACGTAATACCACACACAAAAATCAAGAAATAAAATGATAAGACTACAACAACATGAATCAGTTAATAACTAATGCGAGCTATATCGCCCAATCAATTAACGTTGGGTAAGTGGAAAAAAGTAATCTATAAGAGAATGGCACGCAGTGTGAGAGAAATAGAAGAAGGAAAGTCGGGTACCTCAGGACCAGCATCTGCCCAGGCGAGCTCGGAGGCGAATCGAACAACGGAGAGCGCCGGATCTTCCTCAGAGGTTGGCACAACAGTCGTCATACTTGAAGCTCTATGCAACTGTAAATTCCGAGGCTTCTGCTTTCCTTTGATGGAGCGGAGCAAAGTGAGGCGAAGCGAGAAAAACCCTAGCTAGACTCAGAAATACCTGTGCGTTTCGTGTTTGGTGTTTTTTTGTGCTATTCTAAACGGAAACGGATACTACCGTCTATAAATTGTTATCCTTTTTATTTTATTTTGAGAGATTTACATTCTTATGATTTATATTATTTTTTAAATTAACTAGTCAATACTAATTGATGTATAATTAAATTTATTATATTTTAACTATAATTATTATTTATAATCATTTTATGTTTATATAAATTAGATAAACATATTTGAAATTATATTATTTATGTAAGTAATGACAAAGAGAATGTTATTGTTATTATTTTTATTCTATCATTCAATCAAGTTGTGTACCATACATCTTTTCAGAAAAAATATTAAGAGTAATTTTAGAAAATAAATAAAAAAGTGATGTCGTTAGAATTAAATTATTTATTTCATATATTTATTTTAAATATGATCTTTCTCTTTTCATTTATATTGCAAGTTTTTATATATTTTGTTTAACTCAATATATGTAATATAATAATTATATAAACATATAAAATATAGCAAGTTTCAATAAGTTTGCCATGATTGAATTATACATTAAATTATACTATTCAAATTTCATCGACATAATTCACTTTTCTTCTATATTAAATCTATTTTCTTAGAAAGTTGATGTTCTCTCTAACTTTTTAAATAATTTACTATACTCATTCAAAGTTATCAAATTAAAATTAACTCAAACATTATTTAAGAATTATTTTTAAAATTCATTAAATGATTTAATGAATTTAAAAAATTAATAAACACATCAAATTATTATAATTTTAAAATTAACTAATTATTAACTGTCACATGTAAATTAAAAGATTATTTTGGATGATATATCAATAATAATGGACAAAGTTGTCCAAAAATAATTATCATCGCTCGTTACTCTTAATATAGTCAAGTACCACATGTGATGCACGTATTTTGATGCAAGATTTTTTTAACTAATTAGCAAAAAAAATTCATATGAAGATATAGAAGATATACATGATCATGAAAAGATAATTCGAGTCAAATAGAGTAACGCAAGTTAGTTATACAAAAAAGCTTCACTTCATGTGCTTAATACTAATTTTATTCTCGTTGAGTTTTAACATAATCTTAAGATAGCCTTCTAATACATGTTACATAAAATAATTAGCTAAAAAAATATTAGATTAATTTGAGACTTATTATTTACTTATAATTTATCATTTGATATTTTACATACTAAATAAATGAGGAGAAAATGTCTTTAAAGATGATATTTAAATAAAATGATTGAAAAATCATTCATCTGACTTTGTATGTTTAATTTGAATTTAAGAATAATATACAATATATTTGAGGTAACATTGTCGATATGTGTTTTTCAAGTTCTATATTTTTATATATAGTGTAGATATAGATAATAGATGTCCGCTACAATTCAAAAAAATTTAGAAAGAATCATCTCATTTTTATTTACTTTTGCTCGGTAGCAATTTTGGTATAGTTATAGACTATAATAATAAATGCGAAATTGAAAAGGGCTTGTCCAACAAATTCTAATTTTCCAATTTCTTAATCCTTGCATCTCCAGATTTTACTTTCCTCTTTTAAATGGATGCTTCTGTTAATTTGTCTATAAAAATTATAAAATATTTACTTATATTTATGCTACTTTTACTCGTGGTAAATTTTTGGTTGAGAAAAAAACTGAAGAAACTTTTATAAACGACACTTTATAAAAAAAACAATTTTAGGATCACGATTTAATTTCTAACACGAAATTCTACCAGTTTAATAGGAAAAAAATGAAGTTGTCCTTTTAATTTAGATTTTTCAATTATAATTAGTACTGCTAGATAAGGGTATTGCAAAAATATTTTGCTAGATTCTGAGTCTAACGAGTATAAATTTTAACAGTGGAATGCACAATAATTTTTTGTTAAACCAGAGTCTAGCACAGTGTAATTTTACTTTCTCCTCTATTGAAAATACTTGATTTTGTTAATCTATACTCTATAATATATTAAAAATTACATGAGTTGATAATCTTTTTTGGGACACTTTTATCCATTTATAACTAAGCTATTCAAAATTAATGTTGATACAAATAATTTCTCATAGAACCATTTTACTTCTCTCATCTAAATTTAAGTGATTCTTGGAACATGAAAAAGTTTAACTCATCAACTTTTACAGTCTCTATTAAGTTTATCTCAACTTCTTAATTACTATCTTATCTTTACTATATTAAAAGTGGTTTAAAAAAAAATTATTTTCTCTTTCTTTCTTTATAGTCTCCTAAAATATAGTACAATTTGTGTATGTCACTTTTTTCATTTAATTCATATAATTAAATTACATTTTCTATTTACTGTCAATTTATTTTTACATTAATTGTTAGTATAACTAAATAGTTTTATAATATTATGAAATTAGAAATGAATCCCCGTCAAGATAAAGTTCGAGATCTTTTGTACGACGAATTTTTCTTTTCAAGTCAATCATAATTTTTTTGTTAAAAATTTATAACTTAATCATGTTGTAAAATAATATCGGGACATGTAAAATTCATATAAATGAACCTAGAGAAAGATATTATATATTAGCTACCTTTTAATATGATAGTTTTTAACAATTTGACAAATTGAAGTAATATTATTGTTTATACTATTCAAAGAGCAATGTTATATATCATAATTTAAAGAACATAAACAATTTAATGTATTTAAAGATTGCAACAAGTTTTAAAAATAGTTAATATTAATTTAATATTAATTTATTTTAGATTAGCTTAACACGTGCGGAGCACGTATTTTCGACTATCTTTACTATATTAAAAGAGACATAAAATAGATAAACTTTTTATTCTCATTTTTACTATTTGAAGTCTATTAATATAAAGCATAAATTAGGTATCTCACATCTTGTCTCATTTAATTCATATATTAAAATTTATTTTCTATTCAATAATAATTTGTTTATATTTAGCAAAATAAAATATTTTGATGATATTATGTAATTAGAAATGTGAATATTCATAAAGATTGATTTTAATCTCTTCTATGCAACAAATATTTAGTTTTAAGTCAATAATAATTTGTTGGTTAGGAGTGTATAAATTAAATATTATATACTTATGTTATAAGAAACATGAAAAATCATATACATGAATTTATGAAAATATATTAATATATCTTGAATACAAGAATTTATCATTTAATACGATACAATCATTTCTTAAGAATTCAAAGATCGATGATATATAATCATTTTTCTACCATTCAAAGCACTACAAATTTTAGAATTATAAATATTAGGTTACTATTTTACTTTTAGTGTAGATTTAGTATATTTTTTAAGATGATGTTTTTATATTAACATTAATATTATTTTTATATTATACATAATTTTAGTTTAAACACGTGCGAAGCACATAAATTTTGACTAGTCTATAATATATATGGCATGCCTAGGAGAATCATTTTTGGACAACTTCGTCCATGTATTTTTTTACCAATTCTATAACGCCTTTTAAAAATACATGTGTCAAATTCTTATTAGTTGTTGTCTTAAATAAAACAATTACTTAAATTCTCATTTATATTTACTCTCTCACAAATTGTGAACAAAAATTAATATCTCACTGATAATTAATTGTGAAGATGGTTTTATTGTTTAATAATTTTTCATATTTCAAATAACTACGACAACAATAATAATAGTTAGAACAATGATTGATGACAATAAAAATAGTTTATTTTAATAGCAATAATATACAAATATATTCCATATAAACTATAATCTATTTATAATTCATATTATTCATAATATATAATATATCTATAATATATAAAATAGAGAATCTATAGAAAAATAATTATGGACAATTATCCACATATTATTTGTATAGTCTCTAAAGTGATAATCTAAATATGCAGTTATCTGTTTGATATTTTTTTTTATAACTTCCATCAGTTAATGTATATTTGAATATATATATTTAAGTTATATATCAAGGCTGATAATATATATTAAAAAATAATCACATATAAGTTTAATTATACATGATAATCATAAAATATGGTACATTTCATAAAATAGATTTTATACTTAATTCACGTGCAAGGCAAGTGTACTATTAGTAGTTATATTAAAAGTGACTTAAAAGAGAGAAACTTTTGATTTTTCTTTTTAACTTTTAAACCCAACTAAAAATAGTAAGATTAAGTTTTATTTATTTATTTCTCATTTATACTTTTGGGTTGGTATATGATAAACTCATTTAGTATCTATTATGTTTTCTATTTTAATTCTATAATAAATGTATAATGTTCATCATCCGTTATTCATAGCTAAACAATGTTTGTAAGATTACAAATTTCTTCTTAGATTTTTTTTATATTTATTCATTGATCTTATGATATATATTTGTTAAGATTATATTTCTTTAATTAAAAAAAATCTTAGTAGAAAATTTATCATTTCTAAGTGATGCAGACTTGCTAATATTCTTTTTTTTATCTAGAATAGTTTGATTTTACATATGAGACGATAACATTTTTATCATTGCCTTACTTATATTTTAGATTTACAATTATTTTCAAAGTTAATATATTTATTCTAACGTTAATATTAATTCTAAAGATTATTGTATATTTTAAATTACTTTAACACGTGTAAAGTACATGCTTTTATATTAATTTACCAAAAATAACCTTCTTAATTACTGATCAGACTTAGAAACATATGGATATATAGTTTCAATTAAAGACAAAAGTAAATAATTGGTCGACTGAATTTTACACAAGAATTCAAGCTATCTTTACAACCAGAAATTGGTAAAAATAAATTAGTTTATCAAATTCACTATTTTAAAAGATATCTAGTGAATAAAAGAGTGTAATTCAATGAATTATTCTATTTATTTTATGTAATTTTCCAATCAACTTTTCATTGTCCACGCCTTGTGTATATGTATAGATAGGCATAGGAATGGGAAGTATCATGCTTCAATTATGCTATAAATTAACCAATCACAAAATAATATGATGTAAATCATCAATGATTTGTACACTCAGAATATTAAACTTAGGCCGGGATGTTAATTGAGAGGGAGGATTTCAGATGGCTCTATACAAACATTAGAAAAAGCGAAGAGTTGTGAAAGACTGAAATAAGGAAAAGAGAAGATGAAAACACTAATTAAGAATCAAAGAATTAGTAAATAAGCGGGAAATAGCTTATTAAAAAAATTATAACTAAATTAATAAACAAAAGGAGAAATAGTTAATATTCAGTCATGACCGAATAAGCCTTGCAAGGTACAAAGTTTTTTCTCCTTCTTCAATTTTGCTATCAACTAAATTCATGACTATACTTGAAATTATAAAATCGTGTACATGTTCGTGATTGCATAGTTAATGAATTTATTTTCTCCATCTCTCTATATAAATATATATATATATATATTGTTGTTCAATTAATCATATTAACTTAGATTTATGCTCATAGAATTGTAAATTAGACTTCTGCAAGAAGAGCGGTAGAATTTTTGAATAGCTAAATTAAGTAGTACTTGTTTGTCAAAATGATGCAAATTTTACTAATTGATGCAAATGATGAAAAAATGCGATGAACTTCACGTTCCTAGGAATATATTGTTAAGAAATAATAAAAAAAAGTAGTCATATAAAATTGATATTGGCTGAAAATTACAAATGTAGATGAAGTAGAAAAGAACGGATGAAATTAATTGTGGTAATGGATTTTTCTCAACGATTTTTTGAAAATAGTATTACATATCTTTTGCTTATATACTTGTTATGAATATTGTATACAATAATTATCATTTTCATTTTAGTACATAAAGTAGACATGTGATTTGCATATCTTTGTCTTGGACATCAACAAACTATAAGTTCAATATATTACAACGTCAAAACTAACTTATAAAGCTTTATATTGATTCAATAATTACATTTTTTTTACTAACGACATAATATGCATAGCTGAATTATTTTTCTTCTATATGAATGGAGGGGTATGTTCCTAAAATTTGAATATATGACATTAAAAATGAACGTTTTGACACATGCTATTATCATTGCGTAACACTTGTGATTTTACCAATCACTACAACTTTTAATGTGGCTTAAGGAGGAAAAACATTTTTTGACACACATTGTCCTTATTATTATATGAAATTTCAATTGAATAAATCTTTTAATATTTTCTCTATCAAAATCATATTTATCATGTCAATTATTAACAATATATTAGTCGTAAAAAAATTAAGAGACAAATTAATTTTTTATCGGATGTCCCCGAAGAGACAATAGACAAATTAATTTAAATAAATCGAATTTTGTTGAAAAATTGGAAAAGTGAATAATTTGATATTGGAATTAATATTTCAAAATCTTTTTTTACATTTTTTAAGTTTATAGTATATATAAATGAGAGTAAAAGAGGAAAAACATTTGTTGACATGTACACTCACTATTATATTGAATTATGAATGGATATGATCTCCTAATAGTCTCTTTATCAAAACCGTATTTACTATTTCAATTATTAAAAATATATGAGTTCGTAAAAAATTCAAAAATATATTAGTTTAAATAGATCGAATTACATCAAAAAATTGTATAATTGAATAATTTAATATTGAAATTAATAGTTCAAATCGTTTTTACCTTTTTGAGAGGATAAAATCCATCAACAAAATAACAAGTAGAAAACTAATTAACAATAGTCAATATAAACACCAAAAAAATCGCATCAAACTAAATACAGCAAAAAATCGAAGCAGATGTTAACTTCACAATACGATCAACAATCAAATTACAGTATCTAATAACATGTTAAACTGAAATATTAATTAAAAAAATATATTAACTCTCTATTACAACAAAAAAGCTTTAACAAAAAATATCAATCTTTAATAGATTGAATTCTTAATATTTAACATAATAAATTAAAAAATGATCAAACACTTTTATGTATAATCTTATTTATATTTTTGTATATATTATTTATTGTTAGTTTCTTCGACACATGCAATACACATGCAATTGACTAGTAAAACATAAATTACTCTTAATTTCATTTTTTTCACCCTCAAGATTCTCTCTGAAACATTTTCTAGTACTTGTAGATGATGATTATAAATATGACACAAAAATAATTAACCTTATTCTGCAATATCTTATTCACTGCAAAAGTAAAATCCGATGCAGGCAACTGGGTTCTGATGCTACATTCATTTACAAGACTCGTCAATTCTCTCTAAGTACCGACCGGTAAGGTCGTGTCAGCGGAAGATAGTCTCCAGAAACTATCTTCAAGACTGGTTTTAACATGGTCTTTTGATCTTTGAGATCTCTACCAATAACTTATGTAGAGCTTGAGGCTTTGAGAAGAAAGGTGAGTGATCAGCACCTTTTAGACGAAAGACGCCTTCAGGATGGCTTTTTTTTATCATGCTCTCCTGCACTGTGATGGGTATAGCGTTGTCTTCTTGAGTTTCTATGTAAAACCGTCTGACTGATCCGTAGTTTATGTCTGAAAGACATAGTTTCTCCAAAACTGGTACAAATGGTATCAACCTCATTGAAACAGATGCTAACGCAATATCCTGGATCGGGAGAATGAAAAAAAATGATAAACAAAACTCACGCATGGGACCAAAAGCCAGAACAAGAAAAATTAAGAACTTAGCAAGATCTACTGAATCATGTTTCTAAGACAGAAGGTCTAGCAAAGCTCTCTTTTTCAGATGAAACTCATTAACAGACCAAACAGGAGATGTAGAGCGAAAAGTTAAATCACCTTGGCCGGACTTTGATTGAAAAATAAGTCTCTCAACAATGATTTGTCAAGATCAATGGCAGTCGGAGGGTTGTTGCTCCCATTTGCATACAGAAATACCTGAGCCTGTCGCATCAGATCATCTGAACCTTCCTGCAATAAATTTGAGCATTAGTCACAATGAATCAAGATTCAACATAATACAATTATCAAGTATAGAATCTGACTAGCTAGACTACGAAAAGCTTCACTGATCACAGAGGTCATGGAATCTGGACCCAATGACTCTCCAAATATACTCTTCATGATTTTGAAATGATCATTACTTGATACCGATGGAGGAGCTAGTTTTAAGGTTTCACTGGATAAGTAAATGAGACTAAGTTGCAGGCTCGCCTTCCACCAGTGGAAAGAACTATATATTACTGGACTGAGAAAGAAGAAGAAGAAAAGGGGATGTCCAAGAGTAAAGACTAGAAGAGGGAAATGGGATGATTATGAATATACGATTCAGTTTTTATATACTGGAAGGTGGTGAGGGAGGAGGTTAAATTTTAAAACTTTTAGTTAAAGATCTTAAACACAAAAGGTTACAGCAGGAGATTAATTGGCAGAGACAAAAGTACAGTCCAACTTAGAGGGGAAAATCATCATAGAGAAATGCTAGGAAGTAGTTCATCAAACATCAGAGATCAAACCTCCCCCCNCCACCACCCAACATGTATATAAATCAAAATTTCTCTGTAAAATATGATTTCATTTTCAGAATGGCAGACTTGAAGTTCATATTACTTGAGGATAAAGAACAATTTATCAAGTTAACAGAACGATGTGAAAACCTGCTGGGTAAACATGTCAAGAATGTTTTGTCCATTAGTCAACATTGCTGCAGCAACAAAAATAGTCTTTGCAACTTTAGAAGGAAATAATTCCATTGCGAATGATATACATGCACCTCCAAAATCATGTCCCACCAAGATAACCTGCATGAATTATAAAACAAAACAGAAATCGAAGAGAGGAAGTCGCATAAAAAGCTTCTGGACCTTTCCGCATTGATATATACTCATTGCAGCCCATAACTATATAAATATCTAAGATGTACTGAAGAATTTCAGCTAATGAACTTGTAATCTTAACGAAAAAAGCAACGTTACCGACCTTTTCTCCGTCAGCAAGGTTTTCAAGGAAATTAGTAAGAGGCTGCACGTATTGTGAAAGACTTGTGATGCTGTTTGCGTCAAAGGAATGAACTCCAGAACCAGTTAAATCTATTGCAGTAACTCTATAACCTCCTTCCTCTAGAAGAGCTATAGTTTTATACCAACACCAAGCACCAAAGCCACCTCCATGAACAAGGACAAAATGGGTTGACTCTAAATCATCAAGCTTTACATCCTCACACAAAGAAAAACAACCAAATATATCCATTAACAACAACAATCTAAATCCAGCGGGGGAAAATGAAAAGGACATCGTAGATTTTGCCATTATAGAGCAAGACATCTGACCTATGAAATATTTTTAAATTCAGCATAGTCTCCTAATTATTTTAATCCACCAATCAACAATATTGTTGAAACTATTATAATTGACATATAAATGCAAAGAGCATTCTAATTTAATGATGAGATTAGATTTGAGCTATCTTACAAAAATATTACCAACTTCGAACCCATCTCTGATTTCTTTCCCAATCGGAACATCAATGTTCCGTACCAGAATTATTATCTTCAGCAATACTTCGACAAATTTACAGTTTTAGAATCTTCTTCTGAGCTTCCAACTAAACATATTCTTCCAAAAATAAAATATATTCACATCTCATCAACATCAACATCAACATCAAATCATTAGATAAGAAGCCATGCAACACAAAATTCAGCTACATAATCCAATTAAAAAAACCATAATCCGCCGACCCGAACCTGATTAACAAGATGCTGAGGCTTAAGCAGAGGATCAGTCAGAGACCGAGCGCGCAAACTCGAACTCCGGGGCAGAGTGTTACTCTTCTTCGAACCCGAATTTGGATACCGTAGCGAAGTAGACCGATCAAAGGGCAGCGAACCGTGTTGCTGGCTTTGCTGGAAGAGGATCGCCGCCCCGAGAGCTTGTTCTTGAATCAAAGAATCGTCAAGCTTATCTTTGCGCGATGACCGAATTCGGGTCCACCGACTGCTTGAATTGTTGATCGTTGGTGGGTTCTGAAGCCGCTTTGTGGGCTTTCTCTTCACTGATTTGGGTGCGAGGCAGGCACAAAGGTTTCCCATCGTGTATGCATATAGAACACAGAAGCAGATTTTATTTAGAGTGAGAGCAGATGAAAATCATGCAAAGACAGAGGGGGAGAAGGAGACGGCTGAAGGTTGTGACTTGAAACTGTATGTGAGGGAGAGCGAAACAGAGAACTTTATAGGCTGCTGTTGAGTGAGAGATTTCTACGGTTCTCTGTTTGATCAGAGAGATATACTTGCCAAAATAACCTCAGTTTTTCTACTTTGGTGAATCAGAGAGCTTGACTTGCTTAAATAACCTCAGTTTTTCTACAATGGGTTGAAATTGAGAAGGTGTAAAGTAAAGGATACGTGCTTTTGTCTAGTTTCCATCCCCCCCCTCTTCTGGTTCACTCTTCAAAATAATTCTTTCATTTTTTCATCAAAATACCAATTACATTTACACGAGATACCATCATGATGATAACGCGAAGTCACAAGTATTTGGAACTCTTCAAAGTTTGATTAAATATTTTCGTTTGAAAGAATTTTATATACTTCAAAACATGAAAAATTCTTCCCCATATTGATTCGGTAAAATTTAATAATATATTAAAGAGATTCAATAAATATGTTCAGTAGTTCAATTAATATATTATGGAGTTTAATAAATGGGCGATCAACAATTTTTTAGGAGTTCAACAAAAACTCCTAGTATCAATATTGGGAAAATGCCTCCGACATTGAAGAATGACCACACATAACGTATATATATTACAAAGTACAAATTCTATGAGGTTGAGATATATATGACTCGAACTCATGATCTCAAAATATGAGTGTGAAATTTTAACTATTACATCAATCTTTTAATCATATTTCAATACAGTTGAAACATATTTTAATTAATAATTATTTAACGTATGTTATTTAATTAAATACGTACTTTATAATATATAAGAAGAAAAACACAATATCTTAAATAGTTGTTGTTGGCTGATGGTAACATTTTTAATTCACGAAAATGATTTTGAATCTCAACTTCAAACTAAATCTTTTAAATATTTATATGACAAACCTTTAAACAAAATGAAAAAGAAGACACATTAACTATACTTCTCAACTAAAACGCTTGACAGGGGAATTCTTATGTAGGTAGGACAGCTTCATATCAGAGTTGAAGCCACGCCTTTGATTCATTGACCATTGTTCCCTTATAATTATTTGGAGCTTTTTCTATAATTTGTTTGGTTTGCAAATAGCACACATGATTTTTTTTAATAAATCTTCAATGAATTACTCCATAAAAATATTCAATGAATTTCTCCATAAAACTTTTTAATAAAAATCTTAAGAAAATGTTTTGAGAATATGGTGACTTAAAATTTTAAATTGAAAATAGAATTGTTAAGATATACATACATACTAACTCACAATCAAAACTTCATTTTATAGAATATTGATGTTTTTAAGTGGTTGACCCTTTTTCTTCCATACTTGCAAATACATTGGGTGTTAGGAAGTACTGGTGCTTAATTGCTAATCCTTTAATGCCCAACCTATTATTTGGTTTCAAGCTCACTTCCCCAACTGTGATTTACTCTATCTCTCTCTCCATATATCTTGATAAAGATAGCTTTATTACATGCTAGTAATTGAAAGCATGTTGATGCCTTATAAGAGAAAATTGGCACCCCAGTGGAAAGAAAAACTTGATCTCGCTGATTGAGCTCACATCATGATTTTCAATACTAAAAACTAATGAGAATTCACTTTATGAATTATAAGCCATCTACTTGTAAGCTCATTCTCTTTGAAATGTACTTAAATAATACATTAATGTTTGCTTATATTTAGAAAGAGTTAGATTTGTAAATCAAGTTTTTCTGAAGTGTCTTCCTTTAATAAAATTTATTTGTAACTTTTGTGTGTGATATTTAACACACGTTCAATCATTATTCATAAACGAGTTTCAGTATTAAATTAAACCAACATTGAGATCTAAACTTTTTATATACTAATGGAATTTAATTAAGAATAACTATTTGAATGATAATATTTATTTGTGTAAGATTTGTTTTGAAAATTAGCATTCTTCATGTTCAAGAAAAATGTTGAAAAGTTAATGATGCTAAGAGTTCAACTCAAAGCCAACTCTTCTTTTAGCTAATTCTCTGTTATGTTTGATCTTATAAATATTATTGTCATTGACATTCTGGGCTACTAAGAAAACTAGGCCTGGCCACAGGCATAGCCTCCGACACATTTGAAATCTGTCTTTATCTTAATCGATATGGCCCTTTAATTTCCGGTTCTGGTTGGGCAGCTAATTCCCAGTACTAAAATTGGACCATGAATAATAAAAAGTCTGTCCAACTTTTAACACATTCATTATGCAGGCAATTTGCTTTTTACTCATTTGATTATTGACTGCCGTAAGAAAAAATAATATAAACAATCAATATTCACACAAGTCTCTATAATTATAGTATGCTAGAATTTCATATGAAACTTGCATAAGATTAGGGTGATAACCCTGTAAATGTATTCACATCATATACATCGAATCAAAGATATATACACCTTAAAATACCAATACGACAACTCTATAGTAGAAATTTCTATGAAACATAATGAGAACAAACATGCATATAACAATAGAACAAACTGGAACAGAACATGTTTGGTCCGCGATAATGAAATAATATTTTTGCCATGATTCGGTTAATTTACTTACGTGCACGGTTATCTTAATATCATCATCATTATATTTCATAAAACGATACAACCAACTAATCTAAATCCCATTATACCAAAATCTAAACTTAATACATATAAACTATACCTTGAAGACTATAACTAACTTAGACAAAGTTAGCATTCCTTGATTGGACTAGTGTCAATCTATCAGCTTGAAAATCGTCTTCAGCACGAGCGAAGTCCATTGACAAGGCCTATCAATATCATATGGGGTATTCGCTCCACATATATAGAGACATCTTAGGGCAGAGCTCTCGTGCTTATTACATAATACTCACTTATTGGAAGAATCGTCTATCATTCACACTACAAGAAACATGGGCTTTAGCGATCAATATTTTGGTCGCTAAAGCCCTAAATTTGATCGCAAAAGGTCCAACGCGATGAACTTATGTTCGTTATGAACTTCATCGCTTTTTCTTCGTCAGTGAGAGTCTTTCACGATAAAAAATGAAACTCGTCGCGTTAGACTAGAGACGAAAAAAACTGGTCGCAAATAAAAAAAATTGACTGCAAAACGTTTTTGCGATAAAAAAAATTTCATCGCAAAAACCTTTTGCCACCAATATTTCTATTCGTCACAAAAAGTTTTTGTATACTAATCCTAAACAAATAAAATATTATAAATTTAAAATCATATGAATATATGTTAATTTAACTAACTAATATTTGGAAGAGAAATGAAAATATTTAGTCGAATATCAGAACTCTAGATGGCTAATAATAAAGCAAATATAAGGATGTACGTTAATAGAGTTTCACATACTGATGGAAAGAAAAATAATCGTGAAGGTCAAAGTTTCAAACAAGTGGCATTTGTGACTCGGCCTGGTATATTATAGTGCAACAACAAATCACTTCACAATAGATTTAAGCAATCTAAGCATGACTCAGAGTGTGGTTGAGTGGAAGGGCTTGTAATTAGGCATGGGAAGATACTTGCAATATCTCATATTGGTTTAACTATTTAACATTCTTAACAGTATGCTTTGAAATTGAATTCTCTTTTAAAAGTACCCGAAATTAAAAAAAATAAACTTTGATAAGTGTGTTCAAACAAATATAGGACAATAATGTGTTTATTGAATTTCATGCTATTTTTTATATCTGATGTAGCTATTCTGGCTTCTTGTTATAGTTCAAATTTTTCTCTGAGTTCAAGTCAAATATGTGTAATCCCAACTCTAGTGCTAAACACTTTGTATGTACTAGATAGTTTACTGTCATGAATGATAAATCCAATTTGCCTCAGCTGTCTTATTCAAATGCTTTAATGTGTGATTGGTTGAATTACTCAGAAACAATAACTACGCACGAAATGAAGATCCACAATCCAACCTTCACCAATCTCTGATTATTACGTAATGCTCACTTATTGGAAGAATCATCTCTCATTCACACTACAAGAAACATGGGCTTTAGCAACCAATATTTTGGTAGCTAAAGCTCTAAATTTGATCGCAAAAGGTCTAACGAGCTGAACTTATGTTCGTCATGAACTTCATCGCTTTCGTTTCGTTAGTGAAAGTCTTTCGCGACAAAAAATGAAACTCGTCGCGTTAGACTAGCGATGAAAAAAACTCACCGCAAAAGGTTTTCGCGATGAAAATAAATGTTGGTCGCAAAATATTTTTAGGACAAACAAAAATTCATCGCAAAAATATTTTGCCACCAATATTTCTATTAGTCACAAAAAACTTTTGTATACTAATTCCTAAGCAAATAAAATATTTTAATTTAAAGTCATATGAATATATGCTAATTTAACTAACTAATATTTGGAAGAGAAATGAAAATATCTGGTCGAATATCAGAACTCTAGATGGCTAATAATAAAGCAAATATAAGGATGTACGTTAATATAGTTTCACATACTGATGGAAAGAAAAATAATCGTGAAGGTCAAAGTTTCAAACAAGTGGCATTTGTGACTTGGCCTGGTATATTGGTGTGCGCGACATTGAGGGTGTAGCACGCGACATGATGGCAGTTCCAAGTGAGTAGCGCGCAACATGGACTTGTGA